>PVIW01011617.1:0-30629 GCA_004026585.1 Noctilio leporinus | reverse complement strand
TAGTGAATAGGCCTTCAGTGACCAGGGGGAAGGAGGTTGTGGAGAGAGGGGAGGAAGAGGCAAGGAAGGGGAGCAGTTTAGACAAGAACCTAGTATGAAGAAACCATGGACATGGACAACAGGTGGGAATGACTTTGGGGGGAAAGGGTGGGTGGGGAGGGGGACAGAGGGGAGCAAAAAGGGGATGGATGTAATACAACAACAGTAACAAATTTTTTTTTAAATGTGAAATTTTAAAAACCTCTCAAAAAAGTTATCCTTTCACACGTGCTTAAAAAATACTTTCTATTCCCAAACTGCAATATATTAATTTAGAAGCCTCTGGTGACTGATGGTATCAGTACAAGGGGAGTAATCTAAACAATGAGAACTTTAAATGCCAAAAGTTTTGATGGATTCGATCTCTGCAACAAGGTTATACCTGCCAGGCAGACATAATTGTATTGTTAATCCATGAGAATTAAATAATGTAGATAGGTCTTTAGACCTAGAAGATAAAAAATAGAAAAAACAAGTTAACAAAACCATTGCATACACAAACCTAGACTATAAGATTCCAGAAGACACCTGGCTTACAAACTTCAAAAAGTTAATGTAATGAGAAGAAAAAAGCAGAGGGTAACTAGTGTAGATTACCAGACTAAGAAGACAACCTTAGCCCTGGCTGGTAGCACAGTGGGTAAGGCGCCAGCCTGTGAACCCAAAGGTCGCAGGTTCGATTCCCCAGCCAGGGCATATAACAAGGTTGCGAACCAGGTCTGCAGTCAGATCTGTGGCTGGAGTCAGGTGAAAGGCAACCATACATTGATGTCTCTCTCCCTCTCTGCCTCTCTCCCTTCCCCTCTTTCTATAAATAATAAAATAAAATCTTTGAAAAAAAAAAAAAAAAAGACAACCTTAGTGGAATCTGTTTTTTTAATACTCACTTGAGGATATGTTTATTGATTTTCTTTTTTAGGGTAAGGTGGGAAGAGGGAAAGAAACATCATGGGTTACCTTCCATATGTGACCTGATCAGGGATAAAACCCACAACTAGGTATGTGCCCTGACCAGGTATCAAACATGCAACTTTTGGTATATGGGACAATGCTCCAACCAACTGAGCCACCTGGCCCGGGCTGGAACCTTGATTTTTTGTTCGTTTGTTTTTGTTTTACTTTTTTAAAGTTAAACAACAAGAGCTGACAAGGATGTGGAGAAAAGGAACCCTTGTGTACTTTTGGTGGATCTAAAAATTAGTGCGACCACTATGGAAAAAAATACAGAGGTTAAAAATGAAAAGTAAACTACCATATAATTCAGCAACTCACTTCTGTTTATCTCAAGAAAGTGAAAACACTAGCTCAAAAAGATACATGTTCAATGTAGCATTATGTACAATAGCCAAAATGTAAAAACAAATTGTCCATCAATGGCTAAATGGATCAATGGCTAAGGAAGATACAGTATGTGTCTGTGTGCGCGCGTGTACATGCATGTGCGCATGCGCGCACACACACTCACACAGAGTATTAGGCATAAAAAAGGAAATTTAGCCCTGGCTGGTGTGGCTCAGTGGGTTGAGCTCCAGCCTGCAAACCAAAAGGTCACCAATTTGATTTCCAGTCAGGGCACATGCTGGGCCGTGGGATAGGTCCCCAGCTGGGAGTGTGCAAGAGGCAACCAACTGATGTTTCTCTGGCACATAGGTGTTTCTCTCCCTCTCCTCTCTCCCCTCACCTCTCTAAAAATAAATAAATAAAATCTTTAAAAAAAGGAAATCTTGCTATGTGCTAAAGCATGAACAAATCGTGTGGGAATTACGCTACATGAAGACTGACAAATGCTATAAATCTCATATATGTGGAACCAAAAAAAATAATAAAATAAATAAGCTCATAGATACCGAACAGGGGTGTGGAGGGAGGTGTGGAGGACATGAGTGAAGAGAGTTTAAAAGGTATAAACTTCCAGTTATAAGATAAATAAATCATGGGTATGTCCATAGTTAATAATACTGTATTATATATTTGAAAGGTGCTAACAGAGAGGATCTTAAAAGTTCTCTTCACAAGAAAAAGAATTAACTATGTAAGGTGACTAACGTAAACAAGACAGTCTAGTAGTCACTGCACAATGTACACAAATATCAAATTGCTGTGTTGTGTCCCTGAACTGATGTTATATGTCAATTATACCCCATTTTTAAAATTAACGCAAAGAAGTTATAACTTTACTGAATTTATCTAATTCAGTTAGGTAAGCTTGGTAAGTAGAATCTACCTAGTTACATTAGATAATAGCCTATATTAATTAACATTAGATAATTATTGCTAATTTTCTTGTGTGATAACCTTCTGGCTATGTAATAAAATCTCTTTATTCCTACAGATAATAAACAATGAAATTTTTAGAAGTCTGCATCTTTCAGAGTTCAAAAAAAACCTGAATGAGCAAGTGAAGGCATGTTATACATAATTTACTTTCTAATGACTATTAGAAGGCACTTAAAAATCCTATTCTAGCCCTGGCTGGTGTGGCTCAGTGGACTGGCACCAGTCTGCAAACCCAAAGGTCGCTAGTTTGACACATAACCAGGTTGCAAGTCAGGTCTCCAGCCAGATCCTTAGCTGGAGGCAGGTAAAAGGCAACCTACATTAATGCTTCTCTCCCTTTCTCCCTCCCTCTCTGCCCTTCTCTCTGAAAATAATGAATAAAATCTAAAAAAAAAAAAAGAAAAGAAAAAAATTCCTGTTCTACCTCAGTGTCTGTCACATTATTATGGACACTTATGATCACATATTATATATGCTGTGAGGCAAATCTGTATTGTCTATTCATGGTTTGCATATTTTAATTAGTCCACTATGAAAAAATGCATAGTTATACTTAGAATACCTAGGGAGTTTTAGAAAGGGGAAATGGAAGGAGATATACCACCATTAGTTAACTATTTGCAATTATGAATTGTATGTAATTTTGTACTTTTACCCCCTGAACAGCTTAAAAGTTTTCCACATTAAAAACTCTTTGCAAATGTTTTTTTAATAACTTCCTAGATGTTCCACTAAGTAAAACATGATTTACTTAAATGCTCCATTGTTGGACACAGTAATTGTTTTAAAATATTCACTACTAAAATTCTCCTTAGAACCATTTATGCCTACCATAACAAGAGGGATTATTGAAGCCAAATACTCTTTTGATACTTTAAGTTAAAAAAAAAAATCATTTTACTTGGCTGTTTCTGTATTTTTAATTTTGATTATTAATAAAGTTGAATATTTTTCATGTTATTAAACAGTTTTTTTCCCACCCCTAGGTACACTGTCTTTTCATGCCTTTTATCATGCTTTGAGAATAAATATTTAGGTCTTTGTCATTTGCCTTCCATATAACCAGGTTCAGGGAAGAAATTTCCTTACATTTTTGTTTAAATGTTGAATTAAAAAGCATAATTCTTATATTCCTGGAGTTAACAAGAAAAACATAGCTTAATAGGAAAAAAAACTGTTTCCCGGTGCTCAATATACAATGGGTTCTCCTGAAAGATTCTGCATTTGCAAATTTGCCTACTCACTTAAACTTTACCTGTAGCCCTAACATCACCATTTTTATTCTTTGGTGGTTATTTGTAGACATGCACAGAGCAGCCAAAAATTAGTTATCACCCAGAGCTCATTCCCAGCTAAGGCCTAATGAGCCAGTGCTCTGCCTTCTTGTTTCCATTCTCATAGGTAAAAAGGTGTCCTTTTTTTTTTTCCAAGGTGTCCTTTTGCAGTCTATTGAGTGTCATGTTTTTGACATGTTTGTGCTTTTTACTGATGATTTCAGTGCTTAATATTGCACCCAAACGGACATAAGTGGTGTCCAATGTTCCTAAGCACAAGAAGGCTGGGCGTGCCTATGCAAACAATATAGTTAGAAAGGCTTGGTTCCAACCATTAATTCAGGCATGAGCTGTATTGCCGTTGGCCATGACTTCAGAGTTAATGAACCAATTACATACATTAAATAAGGTATCTTTAAACAGAAACATACATAAAACAAGGTTATGTTTTGATTGGCCAAGCCAAATGTTGTCACCAGAGGCTCCCAAGAATCTAACCCTGCATTTTTCCTAGGAGAAACCATTGAGTATTTGGTAGTTCAGTGTTTGCCGTAACTTTATAGAACATAACTACCGTGGGTAACAATGATCAACTGCAGTTGGCATCACTAACAATTCACAAGAAAACCAAAACTGGCTGGCATTGCTCAGTTCACTGAGTGCAGGTCTGTGAACCAAAAGGTCACAAGCTCAATTCCCAGTCAGGGCATATACCTGAGTTGCGGGTCAGGTTCTGGTTACGGGCATGCAACAGATACCCAATCGATGTTACTCTCTACCTGTCTCCCAACCTTTCTGCTCTCTAAAAATAAATAAAAATTAGCCCTACTCGTGTGACTCAGTGGATTGAGCACCAGCCTGTGGACCAGGGGGTCCCCAGGACACATGCCTGGGTTGTGAGCTGGGTCCCTGGTTGGGGACTCAAGACAGACAACCGCACAATAATGTTTCTCTCCTTCTTTTTCCCTCCCTTCTCCTCTCTTAAAATCTAAAAATAAAAAAATAATAAAATGCTTTTAAAAAATCAATAAAGCTGGATGGTACGCACAGTGTAAGGTTATTCTCATTCTCTCTTTTAAATTTCCTTCAATGGTAGAACCGCTTCTTCATATTACATCTAAGAAGCAAATTCAAGATATGCAGATAAGTTATATCATCACTCCAATGCTATTCATAACTCCTCCATAGGGTCCCTAAGCTTTGGGGGATGTGTACAATATATCAGAGTACAAAGAACAATGAACTAAGGAAGCTAAAGTTCTTTAAGGCTCTGGCACTTCCTTCTCTACCTTGGAGAAATGTTGACACCTCTGGATCTTTGTTTGCTCCATCTTTAAAATGGAGGACCAGGATTAAGGACCATCAAAATGACCCAATAGTTAAAATTTCTAAAGCATAAAATGACTATGATTTATAATCTTGTATTTGATGTTCAAGAAAATTATTGCTATTTTCAAACCATGTTACAACTGGCTGTGACTTCCAGAGACTACTTTTTTATATATATTTATAAAATTTAGAAAAGCATTCTGTGATTTAATAGACCCATGCAGGCAACTAAAAAAATTGTCTTGCAAAAAAAATCAATTCAAAAGCATAAGTAATCAGAGAAAAATGACTAAATTACTTCTACCTATTTATATCATGAAAATGTATACTATTAAAATTTGTTTGAAACACTTGACACAAATTTACGCGATCTGAAATTATACAGGAAAATGAGATTGTAAAATAAAAATTACAATTATTTTTTTTCAATTATTTTAATTGTATACTTTTGTGCAAAAGTCAAAAAATGCAAAGCAACACATAAAGGTAACAGAACATGGAACTATGGTAAAATCTTGCTGTGTCCTTTATATCCTAGGCTTTTCCAAGTTGTCCACAATATATATGATTTACTTTTATAAAGAGATAGGAGTGGTGTTTTCCTTTTTAAAAATGTTCTAAAATATCTAGCTTTGCCAAATGATGAGTTGCATAGCATTTCAATAAATGATGAGCCACATAAAAGATGGTGATCTGATAGGATTATAATGGAGCTGAAAAATTACTAGTGAAACTATAGCTATCATATCATTATAATGCAACACATTACTCACTAGTCTGTGGTGATGGTGGTGTAAGCCTATCTACTATACTACCAGTCATATAGTAGTAAATACAGTGATGTTTATTAAATGTCCTGTGCAATTAGTCAATCTTTAGGTTAGAAAAGATGCTGAGAGTGAAGACTAATTTGGGATGGAAATTACCAACTACTAAACTATGATTCATGTACATAGGCAATATAGATTCTCCTATTAGCATTTAAATTTGATGATTCCTTTTAAAATAGATAATGGAAATAGCAATGTGCCCTATAAATTTCTTGTAAGGAAGAACTGAATGTTTTAATCTCTATATTCCAAATGATTTGCGTACAGCCAGGCACATATGAAAACTGTAATACACATTAAAATATACAAGGCCTGTCCAGAAAGTATCCAGCCATGCACCATGAAAAACAGAGACATTTACTTGCCTTAAGACTTCAACAAATATTGTACATAGGACAATGACACCTCAGTCCCCTTCAAAATAGGCACCTTAGGACCTTACACAGTTCTCCCAATTGCCATCAGTTGCCCCACCGTATTTTCCTGAATCTCATCAATGGTCTGAAATCTCTTCCCCTTCAAAGATGATTTTAGTTTTGAAAAAAGCCAGAAGTTGCAGGCCACCAAATCTGGCTATTGATGAGACTGAGTCACCTGGGTGATTTGATGGTTTGCCAAAAACCTTTGCACAAGATGTGATGCATGAGTGTACACACTGTCATGATGAAGTTGCCAATTACCTGTTGCCCATACTGCAGTCTTCTGAATTATCCAAATACTTTCCATGGAGGAATGTTCAAGCTTAATGTAGAATTTGATGCAAATCCATTGCTCTAATCACTCTATCCATTTTGAATGCTACAGTCACACAGTATACATGCTCACTCAATGGCGTCTACCACCCTCACTGGACTAGTCAGTGAAGTTGTATAATTGTTCAGGGAGGAGCATTCCAGGCCACTCTCCTTGGCTTCCAGGGTACACTGATATCATGTAAACCATTCTCATTATATTAACAATAGTTGGACTTTTTGTGGACAGACATCACATGCTAACATAAAACCACCACTGGAATACCCAGTAACACTTGCTGCAGACAGCCTCCACCAATGGATGCTAATATTAATCAGCAAAAATGTGAGCAGAAAAAAGTAAACACAATTTACTTAGTTTCAAAGTATCACCTCAAAGGTATTTATTACTTATGAAGGATAGATAGTAACCATACAGAGAAGAGATCCAGCAAACAAAGCACTTACTCTCAGAACAATAATAATTTTTCTGTATTTCAGGGAATGAGCCAAGAGAAGTTTCACCAAATTGAAAAGATATTTATATGACAGCATAACTTAAAATATAAAATATGCTACACATACAAAAGAAACGTTTTGAGATGGGAAGACAACACTTAAGATGCACAAAGATATGCAGTCCATTCTCTAGAACAACTATAATAGAGACAATTAATGTAATAGCCCTCTTAGCCGTCCATCAAAAGACATGCCATCTGTATTAAGACTTGGGCAGAGAAAGCAAGCAGATTTCAACTAATCCTAAATTAAATTGGTCAAGCACAGAGTACTGATTTATAATTGAGATACTTCTCTGAGCAAGTTTTTGTTTTATTTCTTAAGATTTATTTTTAGAAAGAGGGAAGACAGAGAGAAAGAGGGAAACATCAATGTGCAAGAGAAATATCCATCAGTTGCCGCATTGACTGGAAATCCAAACAATGAATTTTTGCTTTGCAGCCAACATCAAACCCACTAAGCCACACCAGTCAAGGCTCTGTCAACAAATCTTAAAAAGTACAAAATGACAAAAATCAAGGAGACTGCACTAGCTAAACAAGACCAAGGAGACAACCAGATAGAACATATGAACCTGATTAGGTCCTGGTTTGAAAAATCCAGCTATCAAAGACTATCTGAATGTGGACCAGGTATTACATAATAAGTAATTATGGCTAATCTTCAATGTGATACTGCATGCTAATAATACTGTATACTTAAGCACTATCATGTCTGCAATAACTCTCAAATGGCTAAAAAAAAGTGTGCATATACGAGGCCTGTCCAGAAAAATGTCCAGCCATTGTTAATATAACGAAAATGGATTGCATAATGATGTAACCTAGTGGCCAAGTAGAGTGGACTGGAATGCTCATCCGTGAACAAAGACTTCTTCACTGTACTAGTCAGTGTGGGTGGTGGACTCTGTTGAGTAAGCATGTGTATTGTGTGGCTGTTGCATTCAAAATGAGCAAGCAGAGCAACAAATCTGCAACAAATTTTGCATTAAGCTTGAACACTCTTTCACAAAAAGTATTCAGATGATTCAGAAGTCTTCCAGGGACAATGCAATGAGTAGAGCATAAATAAGTGTGGCACGAACACTTCAAATTTGTTGAAACTGGTCCACATTATGGAAGGCCTGCAACAAGCAGAACACCTAGGAATGCTGAACATTTACAGACTGCAATCAAAAAAAAAATCACCAGCTGAGTGTGAGAACTCGAAGCTGATCTGGGGCTTCCAAACTACTGTCTGAGATTTTGACAAAGGATCTTGGCATGCAACCTGTCATGGCAAAATTTGTTCCACAGCTTCTGCTACCAGAGCAGAAGGAAGATGATGCTGCAGTTGAAAGAACTTTTTGAGGCTCCAAGGTACCTACTACATCTTCTAACTTTAATAAATGTATCCTTTTCATATTACATGTCTGGATACTTTCTAGACATACCTTGAATGCATGTAGTATGTATATATGCATGCATATAGACATAGAATGTCATTCAAGGTACATGGGTATAGAATAAGCCCATAACTCAGTATGATTGGTATCCTTATTTATTTTAGTTTTCTCTTTTCTGATTTCATTTTATTATTTCTAGAGAGAGAGGAAGGGAGAGAGGCATTAACATATGTTGCCTTTCACCTGTGTCCAGCTACGAACCTGGCTGGAGACACGGCTTGCAACCTCGTTATATGCCCTAGCTGGGGAATTGAACCAGTGACCTTTGGGTTTGCAGGCCAGCACCTTATCCACTCTGCCACCAGCCACGGCGATAACCCTTTTTAAAAAAAGGTAAATTTTAAAAAAAGGAAAATTTTTGGACCCATGTAATTAATGGAGCTTTGCTCCCTCCCAGTGGCATGCTCACCTTTCTGGTCCCCTTTTCTTCCCCCAGGTATATTATCCTTGCCTTTCTTTCCTAAGCTCCAAAGGGCCCTTTCCCCATCCCCATCCCCAGGATGCTTTTGTTTATAGTTGTTGTATTACATTATCCCATTTCCCCCCCACTACTCTATCATGCCCCACCCACCCTTCCTATCTCCCCTCTCACAGTCAATCCCACACACTGTCCATGTCCATGTGTCATCCATGCTAGGTCCTTGACTAAACTGTTCCCCTTCTTCGCCTCTCCCTCTCTCCCCTCCCCTCTGCACACTGAATGTCTGTTTCTTGTTTTCATGCCTCTGGTTCTATTTTGCTTATTTGTTTTGTTCATTAGTCTCCTGTACTGGGTGAGATCATATGGTATTTGTCTTTCACTGACTGGCTTATTTCATTAAGTATAATACTCTCCAGTTCCATCCACGTTGTCCCAAAAGGTAGGAGTTTCTTCTTTCTTTCTACTGTGTAGTATTCCATTGTGTAAATGTACCAAAGTTTTCTGATCCATTCATCCACTGATGGGCACTTAAGCTGTTACCAGCACTTGACTATTGTAAATAGTGCTGCTATGAACATAGGGGTACATAGGTTCTTATGATTGGTGTTTCAGGGTTCTTTTGGTATAATCCTAGCAATGGAATCACTGGGTCAAAAGGCAGTTTCATTTTTAGTCTGAGGAAATTCCATACTGTTTTCCATAGTGGCTGCACCAGTCTGCATTCCCACCAATAGTGTACCAGGGTTCTTTCTCCACATTCTCACTAACACTTGCCATTTGTTAATTTGTTAATGACAACCATTCCGACAGCTATGAAGTGGTATCGCGTTGTGATTTTAATTTGCATCTCTCTGATGGTTAGTGATGTCAAGCATTCTCTCATATGCCTATAGGCTCTTTGTATGTCCTCCTCAGAGAAACATCTATTCAGGTCCTTTGCCCATTTTTTAACTGGGTTGTCTCCCTTGTGTTGAGTAAATTCTTTACATATTTTGGAAATCAAACCCTTGTCTGAGGTATCATTGGCAAATATGTTTTCCCATACAGTTGGTTCCCTTTTACTTTGGCTGATTTTTCTTTGGCTGAAAAGAAACTTCTCAGTTTGATATAGTCCCATTTGTTTATTTGTTCCTTTATTTCCTTTGCCCTTGGAGAAGTAAGTACCAGTGAAAATATTGTTGTATGGGATATCTGAAATTTTACTGCCTATGTTTTCCTCTAAGACTTCTATGGAGGCACAGCTTATATTTAAGTCCTTTATCCATCTTGAGTTTATTCTGGTGTATGGTGTAAGATGGTGGTCTAGTTTCACTTTTTTTTTGCATGTCCCTGTCCAGTTCTCCCAACACCACTTGCTGAAAAGGATATTTGCACTCCATTTTATGCTCCTCCCCACTTTGTCAAATATGAATTGACCATAGAATCTTGGGTTTATTTCTGGGCTCTCTATTCTGTTCCATTCTTATGCTAGTACCAAACAAGATATGTTGACACAAACCAAGAAACTACCAGAGGTGACACACAGAGACTGGCTACCTACCGCCTGCCCACGCTTTTCAGGCTTCTGTGTTCGGAAGGTTCTATTTTTGTAAGATGTTGTTCAGTTAGTTTTATCCAGCAGTGGTGATCCTTACCTGAATGTGGAAATGCCTATTAAAAGATCACTGAAGTTGGATAACCCACTAGAAGCAAATTCATTTGATCCTTCAAAAATCATGAGGAAGAAAAGTATTACAGATTATTCTCCAACAACTGGAACTTGTTGAATGAGCCCATTTGCTTCTCCCACAAGCTCTAAAGGACAGGAACACAAAAATGGACCCTCAAATGGAAAGAGAAAAAAATCAAATCACCTCAATTTAACCAAAAGAAAGAAATATACAACAAAAGACCATGAATTAATGATGCTGCTATCTAAAGTTGAGAAATCATCAGAAGATGTCATGGAAATAATGCAGAGTTTAAATATTAGGCTTTGGAGAGCAATAGACAGCTTGAAAATCTCAATGGTACCTCGAGTGGATCATGTTTGTTAAAAAAAGAACTCCAAAAATCCAAAGAACTAATGACAAAAGTAACAAAACAGAAATTATTTGAAAAGAAGAGTTCAGAACTTTCCAACTAAGAATTACATCATCTTGACAGCTATGAATTCCTTAAAGCCATTTCAAATTGAGGCATTTAGAAGAAATGCACTCACAAACACCAACTTCTGCATCTGCCTGATCATATTTAAAGGAACAGAAGAAATGTTTATAATTAATCTGCACAGTAAATACCAGCTCATAGCACTAGGCAGGTGCATGTCTACATAAAATTTCTTGCAGTTAATTTAAACTTTCTACACGCACCAGTAGATAATCTCAATGTAAATAATACATTTCTTCTTGACCCTTTAATGAATAAACCAACATGTACACAAGGAGAAAACAAAAACAACAACAACAACAAACTACCAAAACCAGGAAAGAGCCCTGGCGACAGATCCCTCCCTAGTGCCTTCTGGAGGAACACAATCCTGCTGACATCTTGACCTCAGACACCTAACTTCTAGAATTATAAGACAATAAATATTTATTGTTTGAGCCACTCAATTTGTGGTAATTTGTTATGGCAGCTCTGGCAAACCAACAGAGAGAGAAAGAAAAAACAGCAAAATGAGAATAAATGTTGAATTTAGGAGACAAGTATATGGTATTAACTTCTTCCAACATTTCTGTATGTCCAAAATGTTTAATACTTTAGAATTATGTTAATAATCTACCCTCCAGTAACCACTCATTTAGTAGACATTGATAATAACTGTCTGGTTAAAAGAATTTTAAAGATTTTACTATTTTTAGAAAAAAGAGCAGACAGGGAGGGAAGAAGAAAAGGAGAGAAATATCTACATATGGTTGCCTTTCACCTGCCTCCAGCTACAGAGCTGGTTGGTGGCCTGGCTTGCAATCTGGTTATGTGTCCTCACTGGGAATCAAACTAGCAACCTTTGAGTTCGCAGGCCAGCACCTGTCCACTGAGCCACCAGCCAGGGCCTTAATAGTATTTTTAAAATCATATCAATAAAATAACCTAGTAGGATTTTCACTAGCATCATGTTAAACCTACAGATAAAGTTGGGGAAAACTTACATCTTGACAACACTGAATCTTTCCATGTACAATGAAATATTTTTCCATTTATTTAGATCTGCTTTAATTTCTTTCCTTAAAGTTTTGTAGTTTTCCTATTGAGAGTTTGTACATTTGGGGGAGATTTATTTTTAAGTACATTTTTGGGTACAAATGTAGAACGGCACTGTTTTTAATTACAACTGTTCACTCGGGCTATAAAAGAAAACAATTAAGTTTTGCATATTTATGTTGTACCCTGAAACCTTGCTATAATCACTTATTAGTAAAGAGTTGGGTTTTTTTTTTTTTTGGTTCTTAATATTTTCCACACAGACATCATGTCTTCTGTGAACAAAGACAATCTTAGCACTTCTTTCCCGATATGTATACCTTTTATTCCCTTTTCTTGTCTAATGCATTAGCTGGGACTTCCAGACAATGCTGAAAAGGAGTGTTGAGTGTAGACACCTTTGCCTTGTTCCTGATTTCAGCATTAAGTTTTTCACTATTAAGTATGACACTAACTATGGTGGTTGTGTAGATATTCTATATCAACATAGGGGAGCTCCCTTTCTATGTCTAGTTTACTAAGCATTTTAATCATGCATGGGTATTGAATTCTGCCAAATGTTCTTTCGTAATGGCTGATATTATCATATGATTTTTCTTCTTCAGCCTGACATGATAGATTACATCAATTCATTACTTAATGCTGAACCAGGCTTGCGTAACTGGAATAAATCTCGCTTAGTCAGAACGCATATAATTCTTTTCATTCATTGTTGCATTAGATTTGCCAATATTTTGTTGAAGTTTTCTGTATTTATGTTCCAGAGATACTGATCTATAGTTTTCCTTCTATACTCTTTGTTTAGTTTTAGTATTAAGGTAATGCTGGCCTCAAGTACGAATTGGAAATATTCCTTCTACTTTATTTTCTGAAAGAGACTGTAGAGAATTAGTATAATTTCTTTCTGAACTCTTGGTAGAACTCACCAATAAACCCATATGGGTCTGGTGCTTTCTGTTTTGGAAGATTATTAATCACTGATTCAATTTCATTATCTCTCAAGCTTTTCCCCTCCATATACCTTGCTTAAAATCTTCAGACATACAATTACTTATAACACAAAAGTTTGAACAAAAGACTATAAAAGTACGTACAAAATGCTATGGATGTGGGGTTTGACTTTGTGGGGGAATAGGTGGGTGGGGAAGAGGACAGAGGGGAGCAAAAAGGGGATGGATGTAATACAACAACAATAAAATTAAAAATAGAATGCTATGGGATTCTGGGCATATAACAAAAGCACTGAAAGCAGGAACACAACAGATTTGTAAACCCATCTTATAGTAACATTTTTTACACAGTAACTGAAAAATGGAAAATAACCCAATGTCTATCAACTGATGAATGGATAAAATGTGATGTATTTAATACTATTCAGCCTTAAAAAGGAAGAAAATTTTAATACATACTACACAGATGAAACTTTAAGACATTAACCCACAAAAAGATAAATGTATAATTCCTTTTATATGAGATTCCTAGGGTAGTCAAATACACAGACACAAAAAAAAGTAGAATAGTGGTTGTCACAGGATGGGGAAGGGAGTAATGGGCAGTTAGTGTTTAATAAGTAGGCTTTCAGGTGGGGAAGCTGAAAGATTCTGGAGCTAGAGGGTAGTAATGATTACAAAACAATGTGAATGCACTTAATGTCACAGAATTATACATACTTAAGCCCTGATTGGTTGTAGCTCAGTGGATCGAGTACCCATTTGCAAACCAAAGGGTCGCCAGTTCAATTTCCAGTTAGGGCACATGCCTGAGTTGCAGGCCAGGTACCAGGCTGGGGATGTGCAAGAGGCAACTGCTTGATGTATCACACTGATGTTTCTCTCCCTCTCTTCTCCTCTCTCTAAAAATAAATAATCTTTTTTAAAAAAAAGTATACATACTTAAAATGATTAAAATGGTGAATTTTATGTTAAGCATATTTTACCATAATTGAAAAAAAGAAGAGCTGTGAAAAGAAAAGTGTCAGCAGACACTCAATAAGTATGTGATCGAATGGCCTTAATAAATGCCTACTGAAGTATGTGTCCTTTTAGAATCCAATGGCAACTTCTTGGTTTGCAGGATGAGACCAAACCTACTAAGCAACATCCATCAGGGCAAGATTATTATTATTCTTTTCTTTTTAAAGAATTTATTTCATTATTCTTAGAAAGACGGAAGGGAGAGAGGCAGAGAGGGAGAGAAACATCCATGAGAGTAGTCCTGGCTGGTAGCACAGTGGATAAGGCACTGGCCTGCGAACCCAAAGGTCACTGGTTCGATTCCCCAGCCAGGGCACATAACCAGGTTGCAAGCCAGGTCTCCAGCCAGGTCAGTGGCTGGAGGCAGGTGAAAGGCAATCATACATTGATGTCTCTGTTCCTCTCCCTCTCTGCCTCTCTCCTTTCTCTCTTTCTGGAAATAATAAACAAAAGTCCCTTTTTAAAAAATAAATAAATAAATAATAACTATGAGAGTAAATGCTATAGAAGAAACAAGAAGAAATGATTGGGGCAGCACAGATGTAAAACAGAAAAGTTTCAGATGAACTGATGTATGAAGGGACCAAAGAAAGAGCACACCAGGCAAAGAAGTGGGAAAGGACAATTCTGGGCAAAGGAAACAGGAGAACTAAAAAAAGAAATAGTCAGTTTGTTGTTTTAAATGAAATACAAATGACATATAACACTATAGGTGTATATGACAGTTTTAGGTGTATATGAGTTTGTTTTTTTAAGTGGTTCATTACCAGGGTAGGATGAAGAGGAAACAAATTTCGATTAGGTCAACTTAGACATGCTAAAGAATTTAAATCTAACAAATACATCAAGAAACCTGAGTTGAAATCTACAGATACATAAATGGGTTAAGGAATTCAAAGAAACCCCCCATCTTGCAGTCACAAAATTCTAACATGAATACTTACATTTGGGCTGGAGGGGTGGGATAAAGCAAGGACATGGAGTCCAGAAAGTACTATGTAATAATGAATCAATCATCCCAGAATGTAGATAATAAAATATTAATTTTAAGAAGACAAATTGTCCTATGCAATGTGTAGGATTAGAAACAATAAACACATTTAGACAAATAGACCAATACAAGTAGAAGATGAGCACTTTGCCCTGGCTGGTGTGGCTCAGTGGATTGAGTGCCAGTCTGACAACCAAAAGGTCACTGGTACAATGCCCAGTCAGGGCACATGCTTGAGTTGCAGGCCAGGTCCCCAAATGGAGGTGTGAGAGAGGCAAATGATAGATGTTTCTCTCATACACCGATTACTTTCCCTGTCTTTTTTTCCCTTCCTTCCCCTCTCTCTAAAAATAAATAAATAGCTCTGGCTGGTGTGGCTCAGTGGATTAAGTGCTGACCTGTGAACTGAAAGATCACTGGTCCAATTCCTGGTCAGGGCACATGCCTTGCTTGCGGGCCAGGTCCCCAACTTGGGATGTGAACTGATGGATGTATCTATCACATACTGATGTTTCTATCTCTTTCTCCCTCCCTTTTCCTCTCTATAAAAGTAAACAAAAAATCTAAAAAATTAAAGTATTTTTTTAAAAATAAACATTTTTTGCTACAATCTTTCATTAAATTTTTTATAGTCTTTATAATTCTTTACTAAAACCTGAAATTTTGACCAAGCAGGACTCTTAATGGACTGCTTTTCAGGATCTACCTTACATAATGAATGCAATAAGCTGCATAACATTTTACTATGTAAAAATATAACAAATGATAATTATTAAAGAGGAACAAATTAGAGCTTTGAAAGTCCCTTTGTTACTTATACTGAAGAATGACTGGGGAAAATACATTATGGAGGCATAAACATGCTGTGTCTCCTCCGTAACCAAAAACAATACATCTACCTCAAAACTAGAGACAACCAGAAATTCCAGATTATCAATCTGTGCCAAAGTCCAACAGACAAAAGATACAAAAAAGAAACAGTCATTCAGGCAGGTAGGAGGAGCAGAGCCAGGTCAGAGAAGAAGCAGTCTGGCGGTGTGCAGCTTGGCAGTATGGCAGCTATGGTGGAGCCAGGGCTGTGGCAAACCAGCAGAAAGTGCAGGAACAGTAGTAGCAGCACCTGTTGAGTGCTCCCAGTACCATCAGACCAGATCTCACAGCTCACAGTTCCTGTACTGGGGGAGGTGAGGGGGGAATAAAGTCACAGTGCTTCTAACTGTGAAAACCAGTGGGGGTTGGTCAGAGGAAGAAGCTGCTGGTCTTTCAACAGTGTTCGTTTGTTTAGAGGCCCTCACAGTCCTGAAATGTCCAAAGACCGACCCACTCTGGGAACCATGGCCAGGGAAACAACTAGGGAAGAGCTAGTCGCATACAGGAAGCAGAAGTGCCTGGAAAGGGGGCACATGCTGAGCAAGCAGCATTATTCCTCTTTGAACCTCTCCCCCACCTGCAGAGCCACAACATGGTGAAATGGGAAGCCTGGACTGATGAATATCTAAGGCTCCACCCCTTATAACACAACAGGTATAAATCTCTACCTAAGATACAGCAGTAAACACAGGAGCCTGCCTAGATGAGGAGAGGGAGAAATATAGCTCAAAAAAGGGTACCAGTGGCTGAACTAGGCAACAAAGAAAAAGCCAGCCTGACAAGACACACAGGTTTATTTAAAACTCAGGTAATAAACATGCTCACAGACTTGACAGAAGTGCCTAAATACAGCAAACGTAGAAGGAAAGAAATGAAGGCTAGGCTAAGTGAAACAAAAAAAAATACACACAAAACCAAAGGTGAAAGGAAGGAAAATAGGGTTCAAATCAGTGATTTGGAACAAAAGAAATAAAACGGTCAACCAATACATAATAGAAACAAGAATTTTAAAAAAGGAGGAGAGGCCTAGGAATCTCTGGGACAACTTTAAGAATACCAACATATAAATCATAGGGGTGCCAGAAGAAGAAACGGAAGAGCAAGAAACTGATAACTTGTTTGAAAAAATAATGAAGGAAAACTTCCCAAATCTGGTGAAGGAAACAGACAAAGAAGTCAAGGAAGACAGACTCCCAAACAAGCTAGATCCTAGAGAACCACAGCAAGACACATCATAATTAAAATGCCAAAGATTACAGATAAAGAGAATTTTAAAAGTAGCAAAAGAAGAGAGTTACCTAAAGAGGGATTCCTATAAAACTATCAGTAGACTGCTCAAAAGAAACTGCTGGCAAGAAGGGACTGGCAAGAAATATTCAAAGTGATTAAAAGCAGGGACCTACAATCAAGATTACTCTACCCAGCAAAACTATAATTTTTTAAAGAAATGGCAACTAAAGTACTTCCCAGACAAGGTAAGGCTAAAAGGAGTTCATCATCTCCAAGGTCTTATGACATGAAATGTTAAAGGAACTTACTTAAGAAAAAGAGGATCAAGCCCTGGCTGGTGGCTCAGTGGAAAAGGCACCAACCTGCAAACCCAAAGGTCACTGGTTCGATTCCCAGCCAGGGCACATAGCCAGGTTGCAAGCCAGGTTTCCAGCCAGGTCCGTAGCTGGAGGCAGGTGAACAGCAACCATACATTCATGTCTCTCTCTCCCTCTCTCTTTCCCTGCCCTTCTCTCTAAAAATAATAAGTAAAATCTTAAATAAAAAAAGAAAAGAAAAAGAGGACCAAGATTGTGAACATTAAAAAGGCAAGACCCTAGCTGGTGTTGTTCAGTGGACTGAGCACCAGCCTGTGAACCCAAGTGTTGCTGGTTTGATTCCCATTCAGGGCACATACCTAGGTTGCACGCCAGGTTTCCAGCCTGGTCCCCAGCTGGAAGCAGGTGAAAAATAACCATACACTGATGTTTCTCTCCCTTTCTTCCTCCCACCCTTCTCCTCTCTCTAAAAATAATGAAAACATAAAAAAAAAAAAAAAAAAAAAAAAAAAAAAAAAAAAAAAAAAAAAAAAAAAAAAAAAAAAAAAAAAAAAAAAAAAAAAAAAAAAAAAAAAAAAAAAAAAAAAAAAAAAAAAAAAAAGACAACAAACTCAACTGATAGCAACAACACAATCTAAAAAATAAAAGCAAAAACTAAGCAAACAACCAGAGAGCGATCGGAATCTAAGATATGGGGAACAAAAAAATCCCTTTCAAGTTGTAATACAAAATGTTCTGGGGGGGTTTTTTAGGGGGGAGGGGGTCCCCTAAAAAGTACTAAACTGGTATTCAGGCAACCTAGATCCTGGATTCTCCCCTAACTATGCAACTATGATCAAATTTAATCTCTCCATCCTGTTTTTTTATCTTCAAAATTAAAGGGTCTATATTTAATGTTCTCTAGAACTAAAGTAATTCTGTAATTTCAAGATCACACATGGAAGAAGTTAACATTTTCAAAGTTTCTGTCAACTCATTTTTTTAGATTTATACTTTTTTCAATAATTTTATATTTCAGCCTCTCTGGGTAGGTTAGATTGCAGCACTGCGGTGGGTGGAGCTGGTTGTATTGTGCTGCAGCTTAGTGTAGATGGAGTCTGAGTCCTGAGTCTGGGGACCATGCCCAGTGCCCCCACCGTGAGCACACCAGCCAGGGAGTCTCGCCCCACTGCCATCCAGGAGGGCTGATTCTGTGAGATGTGCAGCCCTTGTCACTGCAGGTGGGGCAGCTGCTGTGCCATCAGCACTCGCAGTACCGGGGTATCTTTGTCTTCTGCAGTACAAAAGAGGGCAATGTGCGGGTGTTGGAGCATATCATTCACTACAAGGAAAGAGACAAGTTGTCCTACCAGGAGTTAATAACCAACCTGCAGCTCTGCAGCCACCCGAACCCATGCAAGATGCTGATCATCAGGAGAGGGGACAGGGTGTCCTGCAGAAGGTGGTGAAGCATTCCTCTGTGGAGTTCACAGTCCAGTACTAGACAAACCAAGATTTCATTCAACTCTCTAGGACATTCCTGCTGCACATGGCCATTGGCTACTCCAGCTCAAAGCTGACGTTCAACATAGGCAATGGGGAGCAGCTTAGACAAGAATCTAGTATAAAGGAACCATGGACATGGACAACAGGTGGGAATGACTTTGGGGGGAATGGGTGGGTGGGGAGGGGGACAGAGGGGAGCAAAAACGTGATGGATGTAATACAACAACAAAATTTTTTTTTTAATTAAAATATAAATAAATAAAAAATAAAAAATAAAAAGAGAGGTGATTGGCAAAAAACAAAACAAAACAAAACAAAACATGGGCAATGGTTTTCAGTTCATGAAGCACAAAAAGGATGCCTTCACATTACCATCAATGACTCCACTAATCACATGGGCCCTGCTGAAAGACTCTTCAAGGAGCCTATAACCACCTCATGAAGATGACCTGCAAGAAGGATAGAATCCTCTGCTGCCAGAAAGAATACCAGGAAGAGTGACATGCAGCACTTCCACAGGTCACTCTTCTCCTGGTGAGTTATGCCTACTGTACTGTCTCCCCATACCCCATTGGCCAGATCTGCTTCATGTTGTGCAGCAAAACCCAAGCATCAACTTCCAGGAACCGGTGCAGGAGCTGAGACAGAAGCAGGTGGAACAGATGCTGTTAAAACATTACAACCCTCGACATCCACCCAGCGGCCTGAATTTGTCCTCAAGGCCCTATGTGAATGATGAGAGCTGAGCACAGGTGCCAATGCCAACATGGCCCAGAACCTTGGGCCAAGGAGCTCTTGACAAGACCCTCACCAGCTACCCACCAACCAGGTCCTACAAGCCCCAGAATGCTGCTCAGCCTGCCCTACTGAGCACTACATGTCTGTCTCTCTGTGGTATTCATCCTCCAAACTTAAACCACCTGTACACAACACCATCCCCATCATCTGTCAACCCTCATTCACCTAACACACATATTTATAACAAAAAAAGTTAGTAATTTTATTTTTCAATTATAGTTGACATATAATATTATGTTACAATACACATGATTAAGAAATTTATGTAACTTATAAAATGACTGGAACAGACTTTTCTCCAAAGATGACATAAAATGGCCAAGAACAGTAAGAAAAGATGCTCAAAGTCCTTAAACAGCAGAAAAATGCAAACTGAAACCACAATGAGGTATATCTACTATCTCATACCCACTATAATGGGTACTATCAAAAAAAAAAGGAAGTAAGTGTTGATGATGTACAGAAATAATTGAAATGCCAAATGTCAAGAACAAATAGAGAACCTTAAAAGCAGCAAGTGCTTTACTGACAAGGGAGCTCCTTTAAGACTGTTGGCTGATTTCTCAACAGCAACTTTACAGGTGAGAAGGAATTGGCAAAAAAATATTCACAGTTATGAAACAAAAGGACATACAAGCAATATTACTCTACCCAGCAAGGCTATCATTTAGAATCAAAGGATAGATAGGTAAAGATCTTCCCAGATGATAAAAAGCTAAAGGAGTGGAGTTAATTACCACCAAACCAGTGTTAGAAGAAACATTAAAGGGTCTTCTTTAAGAAAAATGAAAAGTCAAAACATATTATCAACAATTACTTTGGCCCTGGCTGGTGTGGCTCAGTGAACTGAGCAGCAAGCAGCCTGCACACTAAAAGGTTACCAGTTTGATTCCTAGTCAGGGCACATGCCCGGGTTGTGGGCCAGGTCCCCAGTTGGAGGTGTGCAAAAGGCAACCACACATCGAGGTTTCTCTCCCTCTTTCTCCCTCCCTTCCCCTCTCTAAAAACAAATATTAAAAATAAATAAATAAAAATTCCCTGGCTGGTGGCACAGTGGATAAGGCAACCACCTATGAACCCAAAGGTCGCTGATTCAATTCCCCAGCCAGGGCACATAACCAGGTTGCAAGCCAGGTCTCCAGACAGGTCAGTAGCTGGATGCATGTGAAAGGCAACCATACATTGATGTCTCTCTCCCTCTTTGCCTTTCTCTCTCTTTGCCTCTCTCCAAAAATAATAAATAAAATCTTTTTTAAAAATTACTTTAAGTGTAAATGGATTAAGTGGTACAATGCAAAGACATACACTGGGGGACTTCCAGCCGAGATGCAGATGTAGGTAAACATATTAAAATATATCTCCTCAATCATAAGAAAGATCACAGCTAATCTCAAAACAAAAAAAACACCACAACTGCCAGAATACTGAACTGCATGGAATTCCAACAACCAAGAATTTAAAGAAGAAATATTCAGACAAAAAAAAGGAGAAGCCAAAAGAACTTACATGCACGACTCATGGTCATGAACTAAGTGGGAGGGAATTGCTGGAGGGAAGGAGGGGCACCAGATGGAGGGGGCCAAAGGGGAAAAAATTAGGACAACTGTAATAGCATAATCAATATACTTTAAAAATGATCTATGTTACAAACAAGTGAATAAAAGTACAAATAAAAAGTTAAGACATACATGGCCTAAAGGGATAATAAAACAAGACCCTTACATATGCTGTCTACAAAAGATTCCCTTAGGATTAGAAAGTAAAGGGATGGAAAAAAGATACTTCATGAAACTGTAAACAAACAAAAAGCTGGGGTACCAATAGTTACACCAGACAAAATAACAAGACTTAAACTAAAAGCTATAACAAAAGAAAGATCCAGCCATTCCACTTCTGGGTATTTATTTGAAAAAATCCAAAACACTAAATCGAAAAGATACATGCAATCTATAAAGATTGGTGAGCCCTAGCTGGTGTGGCTCAGTGGACGGAGCTGCAGCCTGAGAACCAAAAGGGCACTGGTTCAATTCCCACTCAGTACACATGCCCAGGCTGCGGGTCAGGTCCCCAGCTGGGGGTGTATAAGGCAACCAATAAATATATACCACACACTAATATTTCTATCCCTGTCTTTCTCCCTCTCTTTCTCATCCTCTGAAAATATTTTTTTAAATGTTAATCATCTTGGTATTTTAAAAAAAAAAAAAGCACAAAGATCAGTGACTGGCAGTGCAAGAACTAGAAGCTGATCTGGGGATTCCAAAAACTACTGTGTCCTAAATTTTGACACAGGATATTGGAATAAAACGTGTTGCAGCAAAATTCATTCACTGGCCTCTGCTATCAGAGCATTAGGAACACTGGGCTGCAGTTTCTAATGACTTGATTTAAGTAGCTACCAATGAACAAGATCTCCAGAAGGTCATAACCGGAGATGAATCATGGGTCTACAGCTATGATCCAGAAACAGTGGTACAGTCACTCCAATGGAAGCAGCCTAGTTCTCCAGGTTCGAAGGTGCAGCCAAGTCGCAGCAAGATCATGACCATGTTAACTGAGTTTTGTTTTTTATTTTTAAGATTTTATTTCATTATTTTTAGAAAGAGGGGAAGGGAGAGAGGCAGAGAAGGAGAGAGACATCAATGGATGGTTGCATTTCACCTGCGTCCAGCCACAGACATGACTAGAGACCTGGTTTGCAACCTGGTTATGTGCCCTGGCTGGGGAATCGAACCAGCAACCTTTGGGTTCACAGGCCCGCACCTTATCCACTGTGCTACCAGCCAGGGCTTTAACTGAGTTTTTTGATTTAGGTATTACCCATCCCGTACATCCACCTCCAGGCCTAACAATAAGGAGTACTACCTCAATGTTCTTCGTTGGTTGTGAGATGCAATTTGACAAAAACGGCTGCAAGCTATGGGCAACTAGTGATGTCAGCTTCATCATGACACCGTACCTTCTCGTACGTCACATCTTGTGCGGTTCTTGGCAAAACATCAAATCACCCAGGTGACTCAACCTCACTACAGCCCAGATTTGGCACCCTGAGACTTATGACTTTACCCAAAACTAAAATCAGCTTTGAAAGGAAAGAGATTTCAGACCATCAATGTGATTCATGAAAATGCAATGGGTGATGGTGACTAGGAGAATTGTGTGAGGTCCCAAGGTGCCTACTTTTAAGGGGACTAAGGTGTCATTGTCCTACATACAATGTTTCTTGTATCTTCAATAAACGTCTCTATTTTTCACATTTCATGGCTGGATACCTTCTGGACAGACCTCAAACTGGCAATTAGGGAACAGCCATGGAGATGTAAAGCATAGCACAGGAATATCGTCAATAATTTTGTTATAATTATGTATGGTGTTTGATAGATACTAGATT
This sequence comes from Noctilio leporinus, assembly GCA_004026585.1. Taxonomy (NCBI): domain Eukaryota; kingdom Metazoa; phylum Chordata; class Mammalia; order Chiroptera; family Noctilionidae; genus Noctilio; species Noctilio leporinus. Next base: position 7,527 of record PVIW01011617.1, on the reverse strand, counting down.
TATCAGGGTGATCACTTCATAAGCTACATTAATGGCTTATTACTGGGTTGTATACCTGAAACTAATATTATATTCTATGTCAAGTATAATTAAAAAATAAAAAATTAATAAATGTATGGAATGCAAAAACAATCATTATGTAGTACACCTAAAACTAATGTTTCATGTCATTTATACCTCTATTTAAATAACTGAAAATAGCCTCAGCAATTAAATTCTCATCACTAAATGAAAAATATCAAAATTTACTCATGCTTACTATGTATTAGAAATTTCTCACTTTTGAGATAAGTATTGTAATTAACATTTTTATATAAAAGGAAATTGATGTTCATTAGTTTAATTAACTGATCCAGTATAAATAAAGCTACATAGTGGTGAGCCTGGCATTCAAACATAGGTGTGTGTCTGCTGCTGAAATCCAGGCCCTTCCCAGTATTACCCAATCTAGGAATTCATAGCACTGAAATTATGAATACAAGGTACAACACAAACATTATGAAGTCACTCTACCAGAAAAGATGAGAGTAATGTAAGATTTTCCATCATACTTAAAAGCTTGTGTCTTAGACTAGTGTAAATTCTTTGCAATGGGGAGAGAAATGTTATGAAAGAGAAAGTGTGTTTAGCAAAGTGTCTAAACACTTTGAACCTGTGTCTCTGCTAAAGACAAAAGACAAAATACTTTCAAGTATTAAAATGATAATCAGCCCTGGCTGGTAGCGCAGTGGAAAAGGCACTGGCCTACAAATCCAAAGGTCACTGGTTCAATTCCCCAGCCAGGGGAATAATAAATAAAATCTTTTTTTCTTTTGATTTTTTTTTAATTGTTGTTAAAATCTTTTTATAATAAAATGATAATCATCAGTTGGCTTGTCACATAATACAGCAACAGAAAACCTTTCACAATTGCAAAGCAAAAAAAAAATTTTTTTTAAAGATTTATTATTTCCAGAGAGAGAGGAAGGGAGAGAAGAGGCAGAGAGGGAGAGAAACATCAATGTACAGTTGCCTTTCGCCTGCCTCCCCAGCCATGAACCTGGCTGGAGACCTGGCTTGCAACCTGGTTATGTGCCCTGACTGGGAATCGACCAGCAACCTTTGGGTTCACAGGCCAGCGACTTCTCCACTGTGCTACCAGCCAGGGCAAAAAATTAGTATCTTTTGTAAGTAAAAGTTTCAATAGAATAACTTTTGGGAGAAAATTCGGACAACCTGAACCTTAAACAACAAATCTGGAATGCTTAAACAACAGCTGGTAAGTTTCTGACATTTAATTAAATACTCTGATAATTAAGATGTCTAATCTGCAAATTCCAACTAAAAACACTTATAAATGTCTTAATTATGTTTTCCCGAAGTATCTGGACTTAATACTTAGCAAAGAGAGTCCATAAAAGCACCGGAAGTAGTTATTAGAAATGTAATTAAAATCTTAGATCAAGTTAAAAATTGTGATGGCAAAATCTGTTCGTTTAATTTTCACCAACTAAAGAATGCAAGTTAAGCCATCAACTTCATAAATATTTTTTTCCTCAAGCACTGTGATTTAAAACCAACTTTCTACCAAAATCCTTCCCACAAGAATGGAAAGATAAATTTTTTCCAGAAAATAAGCTACATACAGAACTTCAAGTCTCAGCACAAACCTAAGTCCATATAGTATTTTCACCTTCTAGGTAAGGAGACCAATTTTAAAAAGTGAGAAATTATGGTAAAAGATCAGTTTATGTGCAATTAAGACTGGGGAGCAAATGCTAGCAGGGAAACGACATGTTTCAACTAAAAGTTCTGTTTGAATTAAACAGATGTACCAACGCACATTAACAGGCAAAAAAAAAGGTGTGCACTAGTCAACCCAGTGATCCAGAGAGGTATCCGTTTTTTAATATCGGAGGCTTTAGTTCATACTCTTATGTCTCCCAGAGTTCCTGAACATGTTTTTTTCTTTTTTTCTCCGTGCAGAAATTACTTCAAAACATTAACAGGCTCTCTACAAGTAAGCCGTACTTTTCTGATTTGATTTAAACAGATCCAATTACGGAATTCCCAATCGACCCGCCGCCTCATTTCTCCGGATGGGCCACATACCACAGGGGTTACAACCAAGTATGAACACTCTTCTTTTTTTTTATAGAATGCTTTCTAAAGCCCTAAATAAATAGCTGCCAGAAAGCAACTTACAATCAGAGCTGCGGAGGGAGTTAAGGGGACTCTTGCAAGGAACATGATTTAAGGCAAACAAAATAAGAATGTAACTACTCCAAAGCAGCACGGTTTTTGCTTGTCAAGCTGTATACTGACTCCTGTTACAAATACCAATTACAATCCACAATAATAACCTTCCGCTCTGTAAGATTTTTGCATGAGCTCCCCGTGACCCCTGAAACCAACCACTGAAAGCCACGCTCCGTTCAACTCTCGGCCCCAACGCTTCCACTCCCGCCCGGAGTCTACTGAACGCGCTTCCCTCCGCCGAACTTCAGGTCCTACCCGCGGCCTACCCTACACTTACACTTCGTCCCCCGGGTCCCCAGACAGGGCCTTGCTCCTCCCATACTTTCTTCAAGCCTTCAACCACCAACCCAAATGCTGCAGCCTGCCTCAGGTATCCCTCCCGCTTGGGTTCTCCCTGCTCTTCCGACCTGCTCCCAAGCGCCCGGCCAGGCCTCCGGAGCACGCAACGGCCGAGCTGGAAAATGGCGGAGAACGCCCGCGCCCGCCGCTGGCAAGCAGTCCATTCCGCCGCCGCACTCACCTCTGGCGCAGAGCTACGCTGTTACTGAACGGGAGCCAATGCTCGCCGCACCGTCAGGTTTTTCCCTCAAGTTGGCCTCCTCCCTCCGCCCCTCTCAATCCCTCTCCAAAGGAGCAGCCGCCATGTTCCTCCAGGAGCCACCGAGCGCGCGCTCTTGCGTCAACACGCACCGGCGTACGGGTTCTACGTCACGAGCGCCTGGGCCCCCAGACTCTGTAGGGCTCAACCTGCGCATGTGCATAGGTGAGGGGCGGGATCTGGCTAGAACCCCACGCGGTGTACTTACCATAAAGCTTCCTTTGTTACCCTTTAGAGGATGTTGTCTCTCCCTTGGGAGCAGGGAGAGGAAGAAGAAAGAGGCGGGGAGTTTGGCTGCATTGACAGCCTCCACATTGTGACTCAATCTTGGTGCAAATTTAGTCAAGATTTTGTTCTGTATTAGGTTATATGTCTAGCTAACTGGAGAGTCAAATTGTGGACAAAGCACCTGACATTGCAAAGTCTTAACATGGTGGCTCCTACCTGAGAAACTAAATGAAACCACCAGCTGAGTCCAGAATGCAACTACCCTATGCTAATGGTAGCTCTAGGTGAGAGTCTAGAGCCAAGAACTAAAGCCTATGGAATAACTACTTTGGAAAACTTAGTGTGTAGGAAGTCACAGAGCAATTACACTCCCAGAAGAGTACATCCACCAAAGGTGTTCATAGCACCCGTGGCTAGTGTGGCTCAGTGGATTGAGTGCCAGCCTGTGAACCAGTCACAGGTTTGATTCCCAGTCAAGACACATGCCTGGGTTGCAGGCCTGGTCCCTAGTTGGAGGAGTCAGAGGCAACCACACATCAATGTTTCTCTTCCTCTCTATCGTCCTTCCCCTCTCTCTAAAAATGAATAAAAATTTTTTTGAAAAATAGTATTAAAATAATAATAATAGCAGATTTATTCATACAAGCAAACAATGATAATCCAAATGTCTATCAGTAGTTGATGGGTAAATAAGTTGTGGTGTAATTAGACAATGCCCTACATATCAATAGGAAATAATTACTGATAAATGCTACAACCTGGATGAATGTCATAGGTATTGTTAAATCAGGCACAAAAGACCACACTGAGCCCTGGCTGGTAGCACAGTGGATAAGGTGCCGGCCTGCGAACTCAAAGGTCGCAGGTTCGATTCCCCAGCCAGGGCACATAACAAGGTTGCAAACCAGGTCTCCAGTCAGGTCTGTGGCTGGAGGCAGGTGAAAAGCAACCATACATTGATGTCTCTCTCCCTCTTTGCCTCTCTCCCTTCCCCTCCTTCTAAAAATAATGAAATAAAATTAAAAAAAAAAAAAAAGACCACAGTGGATGATGTTATTTATATGAAGTTGAGAACACAACTTCAAAACAAGCAAGGTGTCTTCTAATTTTTGGAAAGGAATGTGGCAATATGAATCAAGAGTCTTAATATAATTGTCTAACCACTATACTGTACATCTAAAACTAAATCAAAATAACGAGTGTAAAATGTCATTAAAAAATAAAACATTTAAAAAGAATCTTTAAACTAGTTATTACTTTGACTTTAATTCTTCTAAAAATCTCTCCTAAGAATGGTCTAAGAAATATAAAAAATATATATTTGTGAATAAACTGGTTACTGAGGTAGTATAGAAGATAGAAAAAAAAAAAAAAAACTTAAATGTCCAACACTAGAGAATAGCCCATCATACAACAGAGTACTACATAGACATTACAGACTATACAACACAAAGCTTTAATGCTGACATCAGAAATGCTTATAATCTAATCATAGTAGGACATGAATATAAACTGTAAGTATGTATCATAATGAGATATAGCTAAGGAAATTACATGGTGGGATTAGGAATGACTATTTTCTTCATAATCACTAAGAAGGGAAGGGTTTTTGTTTTGTTTTAAAGAAGTAACAGGTTACTGACATTGTATATTATTTTTACTAATTGCATTTCTTTTACATTTGTTACTAGTTACAATATCCAATTTCTTGTCCATTGCTTAACATCAAACATTATTTGGGGAATCTTTCCATTTTTCCATTTGTTTAGATGAGATTTGTAAACCACTGGGTGTTAGTAATGAATATTAGAACCCTACAATTGCCCAGGTGTCGAGAGTTAGTCTTCCTTTCCCCAATTCAAGAAAGACATAAATTAGCATAAACTTGGAAGCAACAAGCAAAGATTGGGGAAAGCAACAATTTTACTGCCAGGTAGTATTAGAAAACAAAATTTAACTGAGTAATCTTTAAAGATCTTGTTGACTTTATTCAATGATTTATGAACTGGGCAGCATCCAAACTCAAAGACATAAAGGAACTTCAAGGAGCTGTGCAAAATCAAAGACTTTTATAGGTAAAAAAGCAGGAAGAGCCCTGGTTGGTAGCACAGTGGATAAGGTGCTGACCTGAGAACCCAAAGGTTGCTGGTTCAATTCCCAGCCAGGGCATATAACCAGGTTGCAAGCCAGGTCTCCAGCCAGCTCTGTAGCTGGAGGCAGGTGAAAGGCAACTCTACATTTATGTCTCTCTCCCTCTCTGCCTCTCTCCCTTCCCCTCTCTCTAAAAATAATAAATAAATCTTTTTTCTTTTTTTTAAACAGGAAGAAAAAAATTATAACAGGCAGAAAAGCAGATTAGTAATAGCAGAGTCACTTTCCTTTAGGGGATAGTAGGGGGTCTATCAGGCAGATTACCTAACTAGTGCCTGATTCCATTTAAGGAGAGCCAAAACTGTAATTAAGTCTTGGTTTAATGATGTGGGGTTTAGAATAAGGGACTCCATTTTGAGCCTGTTGTCCTGTTTTTAACACGAGGATATATGAGTGTGTATATTCTCTAAAAGAACATGATGGAGTTGGGAGTGGGAGGAGGAGGGAAGGGTGCTACGGAAGAACTCATTACTCAACCAACAAACCACTCATTTATACAGCAAATAGTTACTGCCCTGCATTTCCTCTAACTTTGGGCACAGAATAAACCAGACCTCAAGGAGTTCCTTCTAGAACAAGAGATAATTCTGTTTACATCTGGTAAGTGTAGGATAGGATGGCAGAAACCCTGAAGGGAAACCCAAATGGCAGGCAGGATTTTCATGGACTTTAGAGGGCAGTGGACTCAGAAAGGTCTACCCTTAAATTGGGTCCTACACATAAGATAGAAAAGTGATAAGCAAGATGTCCATTTCTAGATTACTATAGGGAAGGCATTCGAGCATATTAAAGTGACCTGATCTTTGAAACCTTGAAACTCCTTAAAATGTGCTATCCCGGTACATCAATCTAATAGGCATTTATAAAATCATCATAAAAAGTGATCATAAATATATACTGTGCCCTGGCTGGTGTGGCTCAGTGGATTGAGCTCTGGCCTACAAACTGAAAGCTTGCCGGTTCATTACTTGGTCAGGGCACATGCCTGAGTTGTGGGGCCAGGTCCCTGCTTGGGTGCATGGGAATGACAAGTGGTCAATGTTTCTCTCATACACAGATGTTTCTCTCCTTCTCTTTCTCCCTCCCTCACCCTCTCTCTAAAAATAAATTAATAAAAATCTTATTTTTTAATGCACTGGACTTCTGGTCAATATGCAGGTGTCGGTAAATAGGGCTCACCTCCTTGCACAACCACATCAAAATTACAACTAAATTATAGAACCATTACTCAGAAATCTCAGAAATAGAGTTAATAGAAATTCAACAACTAAGTAATTAAAGAAACCACATCAGTCCAGACTGATTGGAGGGGCAGAGGTGTGAAATGGGCTGGACCCACATTCATGTGTAGCGGATAAAAATTTAGAAGGGATATCTTGGGAATGAGGAGTCCCAGCCCCACATAAGGCCCCAAAGCCCAGGGGTCCAGTGCCAGGAAGATAAATCCCTATAATCTCTGGCTGCAAAAACCAGCAGGGACTGAGTCGATGGAAGAAACTTCTGGAGTCCCAAACAGTTCCCCTTTCTTTTTTTTTTAAAGATTTTATTTCATTATTTTTAGAAAGAGGGGAAGGGAGAGAGGCAGAGAGGGAGAGAAACATCAATGTATGGTTGCGTTTCACCTGCCTCCAGCCACAGACCTGACTGGAGACCTGGTTTGCAACCTGGTTATGTGCCCTGGCTGGGGAATCGAACCTGCGACCTTTGGGTTCGCAGGCTGGCACCTTAACCACTGTACTACCAGCCAGGGCCAGTTCCCCTTTCTTAAGTATGCTTTATTGATAATGCTGTTATAGTTGTCCTAATTTTTTCCTTCCTTGTTCCCCTGCACCCAGGACCACCATTCCCTCCTGCAATCCCACTCCTCTTAGTCCATGTCCATGGGTACTGAGTATAAGTTCCCTGATTTCACCCTTTTCTATATTACTCTTAACTTCCCCCATCCATCTTGTACCCACCAATTAGGTTTCCTAATCCCTTCACCATTTCCCCATTTCTCCCCCTTCCCCTTCCCAGCTGATAACCCTCCCAATGATCTCCATACCTATGATTCAGATCCTATTCTGGTTGTTTAGTTTGTTTTTTTATTTTTTTAGGTTCTGTTGTTGTTGTCTGTTACATTGTTTAGGTTCTGTGAGTTTGTTGTCTTTGTCTCTTAATGTTCATAGTTTTCATCTGTTTTTTCTTTTCCTTTTTAAAAAGATTTTATTTGTTATTTTTATTTTATTTTATTTTATTTTTTTAATTTTATTGTTGTTGTATTACATCCATCCCCTTTTTGCTCCCCTCTGTCCCCCCACCCACCCACCCAC
>PVIW01011616.1:0-36522 GCA_004026585.1 Noctilio leporinus | reverse complement strand
GAATGGGTGGGTGAGGAGGGGTACAGAGGGGAGCAAAAAGGGGATGGATGTAATACAACAACAATAAAATTAAAAAAAAAAAAAAAGATTACTATATTTAGACAACTCACTGAGGAAGATATGCAAAGGGCCCAGAGGCATATGAAAGAATGCTCAACATTACTAGTCATCAGAGAGATGAGATGCAAATTAAAACCACAGTAAGATACCACCTCACACCTGTCAGAATGGCAATCATCAACAAATCAACAAACAACAAGTGTTGGCGAGGATGTGGGGCAAAGGGAACCCTCATGCACTCTTGGTGGGAATGTAGGCTGGTGCAGCCACTGTGGAAAACAGTATGGGGTTTCCTTAAAAAACTAAAAATGGAACTGCTTTTTGATCCAGCCATTCCACTACTTGGACTATACCCAGAGAATCCTGAAACACCAATTCAGAAGAACCTATATACACCTATGTTCATGGCGGCACTATTTACAATAGCCAAGTGCTGGAAACAGCCTAAGTGCCCATCAGTGGTTGATTGGATCAAAAAACTTTGGTACATTTACACAATGGAATTCTATGCAGCAGAAAGAAAGAAGGAACTTGTACCCTTTGCAACAACATGGATGGAACTGGAGAGTATTATGCTTAGTGAAATAAGCCAGTCAGTAAAAGACAAATACCATATGATCTCACCCATTATAGGACAATAATGAACAAAACTAACAACAAGCAGAACAGAACCAAATATATGAATACAGTGAATAGGCCTTCAGTGGTCAGGGGGAAAGAGGTTGCCGGGAGGGGGAGGCAGAGGCAAGAAAGGGGAGCAGCTTAGACAAGAACCTAGTATAAAGGAACCATGGACATGGGTAACAGATGTGATTGACTTTGTGGGGAATGGGTGGGTGGGGAGGGTGACAGAGGGGAGCAAAAAGGGGATGGATGTAATACAACAACAATAAAGTAAAAAGAAATAACAAATATGTATAGTTTAAGTACAAAAAAAATTACTGTATTTAAGTAAAAATGAAAGCCAGTAATAAAAAAAAAGATGGTTTGTCTACTTTAATATTTCAGTTTTTTAGCATGTATTGATGGGTTTGGTGAAAAGTGAAAAAATATCTTCACTTTTTTATAAGCGGTCTGTCCAGAAGGTATCTAGATTTGTAATGTGAAAAATAGAGATGTTTATTGAAGAATAATAAAACAAAATGCAAGAAATATTGTACATAGAACAGTGACATTTCTGTCCTCTTCAAAATAGGCACCTTGGGACCTCACACAGTTTTTTTTTAGTAACCATTAGCTGCCCTGTCATATTTTCCTTAATCTCAGAGTTGGTGTAAAAATCTTTCCTTTCATAGGTGCTTTTAGTTTTGGGAAAAGTCAGAAGTTGCAGGACACCAAATCTGGGCTGTAGGATGGCTGAGTCAACTAGATGATTTAATGTTTTGCCAAAAACTTCTCTAGCTGTGATACACGAGTGGGCTCATGGTCGTGATAAAGCTGCCAGCCATCAGTTGCCCATAGCTGCAGCCCTCTGAATCATCTAAATAGTTTCTGCAGATGAATGTTCAAGCTTAATGCAAAGTTTTGTACAGATTCATTGCTCTGTTTGCTCAGTCATTTTGAATACTTTGGCTGCACCGATGCTCACTTGGTGGTGTCTACTGCCCCCACTAACTAGTACAGTGAAGTTGTCATTGTTCTTGCATATGAACATTGCATATCCTTTCTTACCAAGTTGCTGGTCAAGTTGCATTCCAGACCACTCCTTTGTTGCCAGGCTATATCCATGTTGTTCAAACCATTCTCATTATATTGACAGTGGTTGGATTTTTCCTGGGACAGACCTTGTATATGTTGTTAATGTGTGTGCATGGGTGCTCACATCCAGCTTCAGTAAACACAGCTTGTATTATTTAAAAAAAAAAAAAAAATTTTTTAATGAATTTTAGAGAGGGAATGGGAGGGAGAAAGCGGGGAGAAAAAAAATAAATTAGTTGCCTATCCTATTTCAAACCAAAGACTGAACCCAAAATCAATCAAGAATTAAATAAACTGTGGGACATCTATATAATGCAGTAACATAAAAGACTGCAGGAAGAATGTTGAATTGTTTAGAGGGAAATCCACGTGTGGAAGAGAAACTCTTCTAGACAGGAAGAGTGGGCTGGAGGTTGAGGGAGAATAAAGGGCGCATACCAGAAAGGCAGATTGACAGCTGTTCATCATCCACTGGGGACACTTTTTGACTGGTCTTCCCACCTCCCACTTGATTTTCTAGTTTGAGTCCACTGCATGTCAAAGGAGCCTCTGACTAGGGATAGAACCAGCAACCATTTAGTTTTGTTTTATTTTTATCTCCACCTATTATTCTCTTCTCAAAATGGATTTTGAAGTAAATTTAGACATATTTCACACATAAATGTAATTCTTTAATAGGTAAGGACTTCAAAAATGGTAACTACAAAACTGCTGTAAAGTACTTAATATGTATCTTTGCCATTTTTTAAAAGTGTATTTTATTGATAATTCTACTACAGTTGCCCAGAATTCGTTTTCCTTTGCTTCCCTTTACTCCCCTCCACCCAGGACCCCCATTCACCCCTGCAGCGCCCCCTCCCCCCAACCTTAGTTCATGTTCGTGGGCTGTGTGTTTAAGTTCTCCAATTTCACCCTTCTGTTATTACTAACTTTTGCCTGTCTGTCTTGTAATCACAAGTTATATTTTCTAATCCCTGCACCATTTCCCTGCTTCCCCCCTTCCTATCTGATAACCCTCCCAATGATCCCCATACCTCTTAATTCTGGTCCCATTCTGGTTGTTTGCTTAGTTTGTTTTTGTTTTCATTTTTATTTTTTAAGATTCTGTTGATTTTTATGTCATAATTTTGATCCTTTTTTCTTAAGTCTCTTCAACATTTCATATATTAAGGGGTTAGTCATGAAGAACTCCTTCAGCTTTACCTTGTCTGGGAAGCACTTTATCTGCCCTTCCATTCTAAATGATAGATTTGCTGGATAGAATAATCTTGGTTATAGGTCCTTGCTTTTCATCACTTGGAATATTTCTTGCCAGTCCCTTCTTGCTTGCAAAGTTCCTTTTGAGAAATCAGCTGATAATCTTATGGGAACTTCCTTGTAGGTAACTTTTTCTCTCTTGCTGCTTTTAAGATTCTCTGTTAATCTTTAACATTTGGCATTTTAATTATAATGTGTCTTGGTGTGATTCTCTTTGGGTCTAGCTTGTTTGGGACTCGCTGTGCTTCCTGGACTTACTTGTAGGTTTATTTCCTTCACCAAGTTTGGGAAGTTTTCCGTTATGATTTTTTAAAAAAATTTTATTGTTGTTGTATTACATCCATCCCCTTTCTGTTATGATTTTTGCATACAAGTTTTCAATTTCTTCTTCTGGCATCCCTATGGTTTGGATGTTGGAACATTTAAAATCATGCTAGAGATTAAGCTTCTCATGTTTTTCAATTCTTTTTTCCCTCTTTTTGTGCCTGTTGACCATTTATTTCTTCCTTATTTTTCTTTTTCTTTTTTTTTTTTTTTTTTTAATTTCTGAGCTGCTGCCACCTCCAGTCTTACTGCCCCTACCTAAAAGAGCCCTGGTGGGCTAGGGGAGTGGGAAGGGAGGGGGTAGTGGCAGTGGCAAGGGGGATGGGAAGAGGAGCAGGAGAGATGAGGAGCAGCCCTGGCCGCCATGGCGGGAAGGGTGCCCCATGGGTGTCTGGGTTGTGTGTGTGTCCCTCTGCCTGCTCCTGGACTGGGATGGGATGGGGACAGGTCAGGCTATCTCTGTTTTTCAGATTGTTCATTTGAACCCTTCACCATTGGTTTCCTGTGAATTTTCCTTCGTTTCACTTAGCCTAGCCTTCTTTCCTTCTGTGTTTGCTGTACTTAAGCATTTCTGTCAAGTCTCTGAGCATTTTTATTACCAGTATTTCAACTGTGTGTCTGATAAGCTAGCCACCTCTTCAGTTGTTCAGTTGGCTATTTCTTCATCGCTTAGTTCACCCATTGGGACCTTGATCTGTTCCTTTTTTTGAGCCATGGTTTTGTGTGCTCAACCTGACAGGCTTCTGTGTTTTCCTCTGTATATTAGGTAGAGCTGTTCTACCTGTCACATTGTAAGGGGTACTTGTCATTGTGGGGCAGCCTGTTAACACTGTGTTTGGTGCTGTATGTGGGGGAGAGGTCTTTGAGGGAACATTGCTGCTTTCTGAGTAGTTGCCCTTTTTCTGGGCACTTCTCCTACTTTCTGCATGGGACTGTGCCCCTAACCCATTGCCCTGGTGGTAGTTCCCAGAGTGGATGGGTCTGTGGACCTTCCAGGACCATGGGGGTATCTAAACAAACAGTGCTGAGAGAAGGGCAGTTTCTTCCTTGCCCCTGCCTCCACTGGTTTTCATTATTAAAAGCAATGAGGTTTTATCCCCCCTACCCACCCTGGCAGAGAACTGTGAGCCACTGCTTTCTCATCTGGTGCTGGGAGCACTCAGCAGGTGTCCCTACCTTTTTAAAATGTGTAATTGTGCTTTCCACTGGTCTGGCACATATGGTCTTCCCACCATATTTGGCACACCCCCAAACAGCACTGACAATCTGCTCCACCAAACTGAGTCCTGTCTCTCCTGGTTCTACCCCTCCTACCTATCTGGATGAGTATTTTTTCTTTATATCTTTTGTTGGTTAAACTTAAGCAGCTTAATATTGTGGAATTTTTGGTTGTCTCTATTTTTGAGGTAGATGTGTCCATTCTTGGTTGTGGAGGGAGATGCAGCATATCTACTTGTGCCTCTTATCTTGGATTCTCATCACCTTTGTCAATTTTTATGTTTTAAACTTTTGACCAGACTATTTATGTACAGTGTACAATTCAAGAGATAGAGACGTCGTTTCACTCATCTTCACCCCTAAAGGCAGCCATATCTGTATGTAGTATATAACTGCCTCATTCTTTTTTGTAGTTATATAGTATTTAGAAATGTGGCTGTGTGGTAATTTAGTTTTTATTCATAGGTATTTGTATTGTTTATGAAAGCAAAACTGCGAACCAGTGTTGTTAGTTTCCTTGTTATCATTTCATACTCATGGAAAGTTATTTGTAAATGCTTTTAAATAAAACTCCCTCCTTAAAGGTAAATACTTCTTTAACATGCACATTTTTAATTTTAAAAGTTATTTCAAAATTGTTTGTTTTATTGGTTGTACTAAGATATGCTCCTACAAAATGTAGTTTTAGTTAATTTTTACTGCTATGCAGGTCAGGCTATTTCTACTTTATTTTTCAAATTGTTCATTTGAACCCTTCACCATTGGTTTATTGCTATGTACTATTTCTTTGTATGAAAAGACTACCCTGTAGGTTATACTGTTAATAAATGTTTAGGTTTCATTGTTTTAGATTGATGTTACTATGAGCATACTTTTGTACGTTAAACATTGTGGAATTGCTAATACTTGAATAGGAGGTTTATGTGGTTCAGTTTAATAGGTCTTTTTGTGCACATATGGATGCCTTTTTCTTGGCTAAGTACTTTTTAAGTGGATTTCTGTGTCATGAAATGTTATGTTTAACCTTTGTGGTTGTGTAGTCCTATCTTGTGGTTTTAATTTGCTTCTCTATCTAATAATACATAGAAGCACCTTTTAATGTATTTATATTTTATATGTTTATTGCATATCTTTTCTTACTAAGTTTCTGGTCAAGCCCCTTGGTATCTTTTTACTACTGAGTTGTAGGCATTCCTTTTATAAGTCTTGTATTCCCCACTTTCACTCTGGTTAGCCTGGTAGCTCTCCCTATATAATGGGTTTTTTGGTTCCTTTTTAGTGTTTGTTTTAATTTGAAGATCTGCTTTTGATGAAAAATCTTTTCCTTTGTGGTTAATGCTTTTGGTATCTTGTTTTGTGCCTGAGATCATAAAGATACACTGCTGTTAATTTGAAAGCTTTACCCTTTCTCCTTCATATTTAGATTTTTGATTCATCTGGATTTGTAGGAATTCTTTAAGGAAATTGATGTTAAAATGAATTGGAATTATATTATCTGTGTTATGTTCTTTTGGATAACTTTTTTTTTTTTTTTGCCATGCTGAAATTTAAATTTTTTTTGTAAATATGGATTATAGATTTTGCATTGGAGAAAGAAACTTTCTCATTTCAGGGTAATGCATTTTTAAAAATTCTCTTTTATGCCTTGGCTGGTCTGGATCGTTGGATTGAGCACTGGACTGGGAACTGAAAGGTCACCAGTTCAATTCCCCTTTGATTCCTGGTTTGGGCACATGCCTGGGTTGAGGGCCAGGCCCTAGATGTGTGAGAGGCAACTGATGAGATACTTCTCTTTCTCTCTTTTTCCCTCCCTTCTCCTCTCTAAAAATGATTAAATAAAATATTTTATAAAGTTCTCATAAAATTATCTGGTTTTATTTTTCATGTTTAAGTCCTTTATTTATCTAGAATATATTTTTGTTTTTGAGAGAAAATCCAACCCCCCCCCCCATATTTAAGTACCCTTTATTGAATGACTAATCCATCTTTTCTGTAGAGATTTGAAATTTCAGTCAACATATACCGATCCCCTGCATATATTTTGTTCCTTCTTTTATCCTTTAAACTGATAAAAAATACATTTTACAATGTTTGAAAACTTGATAAACTATAGATGCACTCCCTGAAAAATGTGTGCACAAACTTTTTTTTTTCATAGTTTCACAGGATTTGCAGAACCTGTGAAACACATTTAAATATCTCAGAGTTCACATCACTCATGGAAGCCTTACATCATTTCAGCTGTTCAACTTTATAAAAGTATTCATATACTCTTATTATTGCAAGTACTGATTGATAATTTGTATGTTTATTATTAAGGGAATCATCTGTTTTTTTTTTTTTTTTTTAATTGCTGTTGTATTTGGTTCTTTTTAAAGACTTCTTAAGGTAATAATGGGCATTAATTTTTTATGTGAGGTTGATTTTTTTGGGGGGCGGGATAAGCAGAATGAGGCTTAGAGAAGTGATATGGCTTGTCAAACTTTTATACCTGTATTTATTGACTTAGCTGTGCTATTCAACCCCGTACTACTCAAAACACCCCAGTTCCATGTAGTCTTCCCTCCCTTCTGTTACTAATACACTGAAGATTGAGTAACTATCTAGTGATGATAAAATGTAGGGATATCAAAAGGCATTAAGTATCTAATTGCAGGTAGTGCTCAGCTAAGTTTTGTACAGAACTTTCTACACATCCAGTATTCACCCTCTAGCTTGAGAAAAAACAGTAAGCTTTAGAATGTGGTTATGGATTTCATGTATAAAGCTTTAGACCACAGGACATAAGGGAGCTTTATTTATGTATTTATGTATGTATGTATTTATTTATTTAAATCTTCACCTGAGGATATGCTTACTGATTTTTAAAAAAGGTTTTATTTACTTACTTTTTAGAGAGATGGGAAGGGAGGGAGAAAGAGGGGGAGGAACATTGATATGTGAGAGATAAATTGACCTGTTTGTAGTCTCTTGCATGCCCCCAACTGGGGGACCTGGCCGCAACCCAGGCATGTACCCTGACTGGAAAATGAACTGCGACCCTTTAGTTTGTAGGCCAGTGCTCAAACCACTGAGCCACACCAGCCAGAGCTTATTCATTTTTTAGAGACAGACAGAGGGTAAGGGAGGGAGAGAAGGAGAGAAACCTCTATGTGAGAAACACAGGAGTCGGTTGCCTCTCTCACCTTGCTTGGGGACTGAACCCATAACCCAGGTATGCCCTGATGGGGAATTGAACCAGTGACCTGTTGGTTTATGGGATGATGCCTCAACCCACTGAACCACACCAGTCAGGGGGAAAGCATTTATTTACTGGAATACTCCTTTGGAGTACTTGGACAGCTTTTCATACGCAGAACTTTTTGTTGATTAAATTGGCTTTTATCTGTGTAATGTATTTCAGAAGCTTAAAAATAGGTAAGTAAAAAAAAAAAATAGGTAAGTACTAAAAATAATAGGTAATGTGCTTTGATAATTCAATTGTAGGATTAATATTTGCTATATAGTTGAATATATGAATAGGTTTTACTTAAGTAATTTAATTGTACACCTTTTAGAATTTTTGTTCCTATCATGCTCTTTATTACTCTTTGCACTTAAAAGAAATAAGATAGGCTCATAACACTTATATGAAAAGCAGGTTATTTATGAAAATAGTTACTATTAAGATAATATGGACTCTTTCTCATTTTAGGGTAAATAGGAGTAATAAGTAAAGCTAGGAGTAGTACTTTTTAAAGCCACGGATAATAAAGTTTATTGTTCACTTAAACTTTTTATTTTAAGTCAGGCAGTGTTTATTACAAAATAATTAGAAACAACCTAAATAAATTTTGTGACATTAAGATAATGGGATGTGCTATACAGTTATAAATACAATATAGTATGACATTCAGTGACATCTTATAGACCTTTTGTATAGTTAAATACTAAGCATTCCTATAGGCATTTATTACTAAATACTTCTTCCAGTAACAGTGTAAAGTCTGGGTCAATGGCTTCCTTTGTTGAACAAGTGAGACTGAAGCCTGAAGGAAAGGGGTCTTGCCTTGATCTCTGAAGAGCTAGTTTCATCAGGGAAATGAGAGTTTCGAGACTCAGCTGAGTGCTCTTTCCACTTGTTATAAAAGCAGTGGTATTATTTCTTCAGTGAATTTAGACTTGGCTTCACTCCTACTTCCTTTAAAGTATCAGATGCTGTCCTGGCTGGGTGGCTCAGTTGATTGGCACGTGGTCTTGTATATTGAAGGGTCACAGGTTTGATTTCTAGTCAGGGTGGATGTGTAGGGTTGTGGGTTTGGTCCCTAGTCAGGGGGCATAGGAGAAGGCAACCAGTTGATGTTTCTTTCACATTGATGTTTCCTGCCACCCCCACCCCCACCCACTCCCTGCCTCTCTGTAGAAAAGCAATGAAAAAAAAAATGCTCTCAGTCCTACCATTTGTGATGGCATGGACGGAAATGGAGAGTATCATGCTTAGTGAGATAAGCCAGGCAGCAAAAATTAAATACTACATGTTCTCACCTACTACAGGAGACTAATGAACAACCAGCCAAACAAACAAAACAGAACCAGAGACATGAATACAGGGAACCACACTTTCAGCGGTGTAGAGGGGAGCAGGTGGGGGAGGGGGAAAAGGAGGCAAGGAAGGGGAACAGTGTAGTCAGGGAAATAGCATGGATGACCCATGGACACAAACAACACATGGGATTGATTGGGTGCGGGGGAAAGGAGGGTGGGGAGGGCAGAGGGGGAAAAGTGAGATGAATGTAATACAACAACAATTTTATATATATATCTATATCTATATATATATATAGATATAGATATAGATATATTTTTAAATGTTCTTGGGTGAGGATAAAAAATAAGTACCAGGTGTCATAGCTTTTAATTTTTGGTTTTCAGTATTTTATGCTTATTGATACTTCTTAGTTTATGTAACTATAGTTCCTTGCCTTAAGCTGGGAAATATCTAAGAATAAAGCAGATATACCTATAAATTAGATGCCTTCTAATGGTAAGTAAATACAAATCTTAACAAGTTAAGTTATATTTTAACACATTGGGTATTATTAACAAATGTAAATATACTTATAGTTTTTGGCATAAACATTTGGCAGTGTTTATCTACCAATGAGTGCTCGAAAAATTAACCATAATGTCAGTTTGAATTGTATTTCCATCTCTCATTTAGAAAGGTTAACAAAAGTGCTTCATAAAAATTAAAGACCACAAAAATAAATCCCTCAAGTACAAAATGAACTAGGCAGTTCAAGATTTACTCCTGGCTGATATGCATAAATAGCTACTGTAGCCACTTAATTTAGGCATATCAGAGCTTCTTTTTTAAAAAAAAAATTGAAGTCATGTGGCTTGTAATTGATTTGAAGAAAGAACGGAAAGCAGAAATGGGTCAGGAAGCCTGATCCTGGGACAGAGAGGTTTCTGGCTGGAGCTGGCTTGCCCAATGTGTAGTCCTTCCCTAGAGAAGTACAAACATATCAGAATATCTTCATTTATTGTGTTAATACTGTTTTTATTCCGCTAAATACATTTTAATTTATGAGTTTTTTTTTTTTTTTTTAAACCCACTCTACCTTTGAGGTTTGGTTGAGTCATTTATATGTCATTTTGAGTTGATCCAGTTGTTTAGCACTATTGAAATCTATTGAATTTAGGGTAATAATTTTAAGGGACTTAGATGCTTACTTAGGGATAGGTCACTAGAAAACATGATATATATATATATATATATATATATATATATATATATAAATGTGGTAGAGGAAATGTCAAATATGTAAACATTAATTTCACAATTTTCAATTACTGTAATCATTTTAAGATTGATTCTGTGCTATTAGTCAGATATCCTTAATTGTTGACTTATTTGATGTTATTTGTCTTTGATCTCTTGACTTATTTTTAATTTTTATAGATAAAGTGGAGAATTTTAGTGAAGAATATGAAAAGAATAGTCACCATATTTACAAAAATGCTAAAGACAGTACTAAGAAACCCAATGCAGAAACTATAGTGGCTTCTGGATGCAAAGCTGATGAAATCAAGGAAACAAATGATACTTGGAACTCCCAGCTTGGAAAAAGGTCGGAATCTCCATCAGAAATTTCTCTTATTAAGGGATCTGTGAGAACTGGTTTGTATGAATGGGATAATGATTTTGAAGACGTCCGATCAGAAGATTGTATCTTAACTTTGGATAGTGATCCTCTTTTGGAGATGAAGGATGAGGATTTAAAAAATCGGTTGGAAAATCTAAATGAAACCATTGAGGAAGAAGACATCGTGCAAAGCGTTCTTAGGCCAAGCAACTGTAGGACGTACTGTAGAGTCAATAAAGCAAAATCCTCACAAGGAACATCAAATTTTGATAAGCTGTTAGATGGCACTAGTCAGGCTTTAGCCAAAGCAAATAGTGAATCAAGTAAAGATGGCCTGAATCAGGCAAAGAAAGGCAGTGTAAGTTGTGGGACCAGTTTTAGAGGGACGGTTGGACGGACTAGAGATTACACTGTTTTACATCCATCTTGCTTGTCAGTTTGTAATGTTACCATACAGGATACTATGGAACGCAGCATGGATGAGTTTACTGCATCAACTCCTGCTGATTTGGGAGAAGCTGGCCGTTTAAGGAAAAAGGCAGATATTGCAACTTCTAAGACCACTACTAGATTTCGACCTAGTAATACTAAATCCAAAAAAGATGTTAAACTTGAATTTTTTGGTTTTGACGATCATGATGAGACAGGAGGTGATGAAGGAGGCTCTGGGAGTTCTAATTACAAAATTAAGTATTTTGGCTTTGATGATCTCAGTGAAAGTGAAGATGATGAAGATGATGACTGTCAAGTGGAAAGAAAGACAAGCAACAAAAGAACTAAAACGGCTCCATCATCCTCCTTGCATCCTCCTCCAGAAAGCAATGATAACTCCCAGGACAGTCAACCTAGTACTAATAACACAGGTAAGACTTTAAAAAAAAATTACTGTAATATAATGCTTGTTAAGCTTAAAACAGCAGCTGTGTAGTTTCCTCCTAGATACTCAAATTTTAAATTATGTTTAATTTTAATAGAAATACTGCTTTAGACCTACAGATTACTTTATCCAAAGGTACAACATTTTAGATGTTGATAATTAAGTTCTACATTGTAAAGAACTAATTTGTTGAGCATGGGGTCTTTCCATATTTTTTATTTCTACCATTAGTACTTGAGAATTTTTAAGAGAGACAGAGAGAGAGGGAGGGAGGGAATATGCGTGTGTGTGTGTGTGTGTGTGTGTGTGTTTAGGATTAGACATCTTGATGTTTCAGGGTTTTTTTTTTGTTTAAAGATTTTATTTATTAATTTTCAGAGAGAGGGGAGGGGAGAGAGGGAGAGAAACATCAATGTATGGTTACCTTTCACCTGCCTTCAGCTACAGACATAGCTGGAGACACGGCTTGCAACCTCGATGTTTCAGTTTTGAAGATTCAAATGCATTTGGACAAGGGTACGTTTTCACATAGAGTAGAAATCAATCACACTTGAGATTACCTACAATTTTGCCATATTTGGCTTTAAAATAGTCTTGTTAGATGAGGATCACTATTAATTTCAAAACTGGAATTAAACAGGAGTAGCCTCCAAGGGCTCACCTCTGATCCCCCGACTGCAAAATATAGATAAAATAAGGGTATTGTCAGGGTTGTCTTACCTCTTCTGGAGAACTGAAGTTTGCAGGAAGCTTGCTATATATAGTTAATTGAGTTGCCCTGCTAGATAAGTAACAATGTATGAAACCTGAGCTCCTGTCCTGCTTCAGTTTACTTAGCTCTTACAATAACCTTGATAGCAAATTATCTTAATCTGCAATTGAAAAGCTGTTTGAAATTTACATCTTGGGATAATGTAACTTTTTAAACTTTAAAAAGTGAAATCATTAGGCTCCCTTTCAAGAAAGTTGATAGCAAATAAAAATTTAAAATTGGACATTATTTGAGTTGGAATTTGAGTCTTCATATCATGTATAAAATAGCAAACATTTTTAATGTTTGGCCTTGAGAAAAGCCTTGCTATTTCTTTCTAAGCTTGAGGGGGGAAAACCATTTATTACCATTTGGGAATTAATCTGATCTTTTTGTTTTGTGTGAAGACTCTAAATTATTGAACTACGTTGTATTAGGTCATTTCGTATCTTTTGCCAAAAATAGCTATCCTTTAAAACTTGAAAATGTCGTTGTAGATGTAAGTGGGCATTCTTTGAAGACCAAAATGACTGTGTGCGTAAATTCTAGGAAAATGTTATGGTACCACCTGATATTGTATGTATATGTGTTTGCTAGACCACACCAACGTCAGTGTCCATTGATACCCAGCAGTTATTTTGTAAATTAATTGATTTTGCCACTTACAGAAAATAAAACTGGAGAAACTAGGTTTCTGATTTTTTTCTTAATAGGGGCAGGGGTTGGGTAAGTAAGGTGAGAATTTAAGAATGAGACTGAATATTGTTGGGAGTATTTTGTATTTTGTCAACTATGTGGTGCTTTTATTCCTTTGTTTTCCTCTACGACATGTTGTGTCATCCCGCCCCGCCCCGCCCCCTCAATTAAATGGTTGTAGTGTTTGGTAGATAATTTCAAATATTAAAGAGCTAGCTAGTTTTGATTACCATTTCAGAAAACTTGGATTTTACAGAGGACTTGCCGGGTGTACCTGAAAATGTGAAGAAGCCTTCAAATAAACAAGGAGATAAATCAAAGGAAAATACCAGAAAGATTTTTAGTGGCCCCAAACGGGTAAGTAAAGCATTATCAGTGACGTTTATTATTGGAGGCACAATACTTCATTTTTCAAATTAAAAAATTATTAACATTATGGCAATTTAAGTTTCTTACAAAGAATAAATTAAATTAGTTTTTAAAACCATTGTAACCATTTTTTCAAAATGTGGTAAAATGTATTTATTATATGCAAATATACAATTTGGTGACATTAAATAATTCCCAATGTTGTATAACTATAATAGGACCCTTGGGGGGTCCTCAGTTTTAATGGGCCCTTTTGCCTGTTGCCAAAAAGGAAAATTCTTAATAACAGAGTTTGGTGAAAAGGAAAGGTATTTTGTTTATTTAAAGGTAATACAAATTTATATTATTAAAGGTGCAGTTATGCTGTTAAATACCACTCCCTTTAAAAACACCCAAAATATACCATCCTGCCTGATTAGGCTAGCTTTAATAGACAAGCAAGCAGTACCTTTTTCAGAAACACAACAGTTCACAGCTTAGCATTCTAGTTATAAATTCAAAGTTCCTGGCAGCTGCTATACTCAGGAGGATCTTGCGCACACTCCCTAACTCTTGTACCACATACAGTTCCCTACCTCTGAGCAAACTGCATGTCGTGTTCCGTGCCCCTCCCCAGGTGAGTTCTTTCCTATCAGGTCGTGTGTCTCTGCATCTGTCTGCGTCTGCCTTCGGGTCCTCCAGGAGAGAGAGAGAGAGAGAGAGATGGATGGCTGCCCCCTATTTTAAATCCCCTTTGATATAATGTGGACAGTAAATAGTTCCGACCGCTGACAGAACTTTGCACAGTGCTGTAAGCCTTTTCTTCACTATCCTGTGAGTAAAACCCCTCCTGGCTAGTCCACTAAGCCTCACTCCACCAGCCATTTCCAAACTGCAAAGTGGGAGATTTTGGCTTTCTCCTACTCTGTAACATAACCATCATCATTATCTATACTCAAAATCATCCTCAACAGAAACTCTGTACCCATTAAACAATAACTCTGGGTGGGGAAGGAGACAGAGGGGAGTAAAAAGGGGATGGATGTAATACAACAACAATAAAATTAAAAACAAAAAACAACTCTTATGATTCTCCCTTGACTTCTTCCTCTTAAGTCCTGGTATTCTTTCTGTCTCAATGAACTTGCCTGTTGTACAATAGGTAACCTCAGATAAGTGGGTTATTTCACTAAGTGTAATCTTGTCAAGATCCCATATGGCAGCTTGCATAAAAATTTCATTCTCTTTATAGGCTGAATAATATTCCATTGTTTATCCATTTATCTGTTGGTGGACATTTGGGTTGTTTGCACCTTTTGTCCATTTGAGTCCCTACTTTCAATTCTTTTAGATACATACCTAGAGGTAGAATTTTGGGGACATATGATAAGTCTTTGTTTAAATGCCCAACTATTTTCCACCTTGACTGTACCATTTAACACTCTTACCAGCAATGCTAATTTCTTCACATCCTCACCACATGTATTTTAGTTTTTTTGATAATAACTCTTCTAATGTCTGTGAAATGGTATCTCATTGTGGTTTGATTTGCATTTTCCCAACTAGTGATACTGAGCATCTTTTCATGTCCTTGTAGGCCATTTATATATCTGTTTCGGAGACATGTCTATTCAGGATTTTTTCAATTGCATTGTTTGTGTTTTTCATTGTTGAGTTACAGGAGTTCTTTATATATTCAAGATATTAATCCCTTATTAGAGGTATAATTTGCACATAAATTTTTCCTCAGTCTGAGTTTTCTCTGTACCCACTTGGTAGTGTATTTTAATCCATAAGTTTAATTTTTATTTAAAAAACATTTTACTTTTGACTTTAGAGAGAGGGTAAAGGAAGGGAGAAAAGAGGGCAAGAAACATCAATGTGAGAGGAACATCGATCGATTGCCTTCCTACTTGCCCCAGGGGACCTGGACCTGCAGCTCAGACATGAACCCTGGCTGGGAATCAAAATGGCGACCTTTCAGTTTATAGGATGATGCTCAGCCAACTGAGCCACACTGGCAGGGCACAAAAGTTTTCATTTCAGCAAATTGCAGTTTATTTTTTCTTTTGTTGTTTGTGCTTTTGGTGTCATAGCAGAAGAAATTATTGGGAAATCTATTGTTATATAAGCTTTTCCGCTGTGTTCTTGTAAGAGTTTTAGTTTTAAATGTTACATTTAAGTATTTGATTCCTTTTGAATTAACTTTCGTATATGGTGTAAAGCCCCTGTCCCCAGCCTTTTTGGCACCAGGGACTGGTTTCATACACATTTTCCTGGGTGTGGGGAGGGGGACTGGAGGTGGAGCTCAGGCATCCCATGCTCACTTCCAGCTCTGTCCCTTGGTCCCTAACAGGCCACAGACTGCCACAGACTAGTACTGGTCCGTGGCCCAGTGGTTGGTGACCCTTGGGTGTAAGTTAAGGGTCCAACTTCATTTTTAATGCATTATGTAAATCATTTTAATGTGGTTCAGCATAGGTATTAAGAATAATTTGGTTGACTCTACCTTTTTATTAAATATCTCTACTTAAATAGCTTGTTAACAGTGTTAGATATATTTGTTACTAAAATTATACAGTTAGAAGTTATCTAAACCTTTTGTAGATTGGATTGATACTCAACTGAAGAATGTGTCTTTTTTTTTTAATGGTTTCATTTAAGTTTTATTTTTTAACCTATGTAAAGAGGAAATGGGAATCTTGTCAAAGTAATTGTGCTGTACTCCTGCACTGCCAGGTGCCCAAACCCCAGAAGAAAAAAGTGCTTAAAGTTATTTCAACAGAGCTAACTTGCTCGGGGGCCACGGGCTAGGGCCGTGTAGTGTAAGGACTGTAGTCATTAATGCTTGGGTAAGGTTTTTGGTTTATTGAAAGTTATGCATGGCATGAATTGATTTCCAGAGCAGCAGTTTAAATCACTCTTTTTATGGTCTCAGGACCACTTAACAGTATTAAAAAACTTACTGAGAATCTCCAAGAGCTTTTGATTATATGTTGTATAAGTATTTATCAATTAGAGAAGGGAAAACATTTCAAATATAGTTATTACTATTTTACTTTAAAAATAACAGCAACCTCCCTGGCTGGCAGCACAGTGGATAAGGTGCTGGCCTGCAAACCAAGGGACGCTGGTTCTATTCCCAGCCAGGGCACATAACCAGGTTGCAAGTCAGGTCTCCAGTCAGGCCTGTAGCTGTAGGCAGGTGAAAGGCAACCTTACATGGATGTCTCTCTTCCTTTCTCTCTAAAAATAATAAATAAAATCTTTTTAAATAAAAAAATAAGTCACCCGTTACATGTTAACATTTTTATGAAAATATTTAAAAAATAGAGAATAACATGCTTTCACAATTTTTGCAACTTTTTTTAAAGTTTGGCTTAAAAGACAGCTGGGTTCTCATATCCCCTGCATTCACTATATTATGTTTTGTTTGAAATATGTGAAGAAATCCATCCTCGAACAGATATGTACTTATATTTGATATTACACTATACTCAACAAATGGGATTTTCTTAAAGATTAGTTGCAACTTGGGATCTAAAACCATTTCAATGAACTTCCTGTGCTGTCATACAAACATCTTATTAGTCTGTTTTGAATTTGAATGGATCTTTATACATGTCTGCTTTGTAACATTATACATTGGTCATTTGGAAAATTCTGGTTATACTGATTTATGCGTATCTCTTAAATAGGCTCACACTTCATTAGGCAGCATCAGAAAAATCACCTTAATATTACTGCCAAACTCATCAGAAAAACCTAAGTATTGGGAAGCTGTTGTAAATATTTTATTGGTAGAAATTACTTTAGGGGAACTGACTGACAGCAAGAGGCCCAGTTCGTTCATTTTTTGAGAAAATGCCTGCCTAATACTAAAGTCTGTGTAAGCATAGTTGTCAGTCTTTTAAGTAAGGAATGGTGTGTTCCAGAAAAAAAAAGGTGGCTAGTTTAGCTTGTAATTTGAGCAGTAATGTTTTTTCTTTAACATAACCACTATACTTCGTACACAGCAGAAGTGTTTTATGCATAATTGTTTTGTCACATAGAATGTCCCGTAGTGCATTCAAGGGCTGTGATTGATAAAATTAATACTTTTTAATCCTTCATCAAGGGCGTTTTTTAAATGTGAAACTGGCAGTTTATTTTCAGCTGTATAGTAGATGACTATGAAGAAAATGACTACTTAATACACTTCAGGAGTCCCTACCCTGTGTGGTAAGGCACCAACAGCTTTACCCAAAATTGCTTTTGTACAATCTGTATGAATGTCAACATTGTGAAAAAGGCAAATAACATTATTACTGTGAAAATGGTTTTGGCATTGTAGACAACCAGAAAGTTTTGTGGCTCCCTAGGGGATATACTTTGAGAACTTGTGACTTAATAGCATTCTACTTTATTTTCCTCCTTATCAACTTTTTTTTTTTTAATTTAATTTAATTGTTGTTGTATTACATTAACCCTATTTCCAACCTCTGTTCTATCAACTTTTTTTATTATGCAAATACATGAAAGAGCAGTACAAAGAAGATTCATATTCCTCTACCTAGATTGATTTCCGGGTAACATCTTTACATAATTGCACACATATAGTGTTATCTCTCTATCAACTTTTCCCCCCGTTTTATTTGACAGTGATTGTAAATAATACACATTTCTCTCTTTTTTGTATTTTTTATTGATTTATTCTTGTATTAAAATTGTTTCATTTTTTTCCCCCCATTGCTCTCCCTTGTCCCTCCTCCCTCCCCTTTCCCACAGTCAGTCCCTATCTCCTTGTCCATGTCCGTGGATCTTTCTCATTAGTTGCTCTTCTAAACCCTATTCTTTCTTTCCTCCTCTCTTTTCCTTCTCCCCTAACCTCTGATCAACATCCTCCTCCTTTTTTGTTCCATGTCTCAAAAACAGTGGTTAGATGCCACAAGGTAGGTGGCAGTGCCTTAACTGTATGCGTGTTGTTAGGCCCAATGGCTTCTTCCATCCTTGGGAAGGGGAGTGCCTAATCTTCTCTCCTTTCATACAACACAATGTACATTTTTTAAGAAAAAGGACAGTCTCATACCTAACTTGGGTGATGTGATTATAGTACTTACTTCTTTAGTCTTGTGCACTCTCCTCATCTTTTAAAAATTTCCAATGGAACTGATTTCTTTTTTAAAGAACCTGGAGTATTTGTCTTATAGAATGTTCCATGTTCAGAATTTATGTGATTGTTTGATGATGATACCATGTAAGCTTTTAACTACTATATTAAAAAATAGTATGGTGTCAGAAAACATTGGATAAACTTTATGGGGTTCAGGTTAAACATATTTTAGCAAGAATGCTTCAGAGTGATAATTGTATTTGTTGCTTTATGTCAATATATGATCAAGCTACTACTCTCAATATTGCTTGACCACCTAGTGAAGGTTGTGATCACCAGCATTCTCTAAAAATAAAAGTACATTTTTCCTACAGTTTAATTAACAAGTAAGCTTCTGGGTGCTGTTCTCTGGTACTATGTGAATATCCTGTCTCCGTTCTTTTTAATTTTTTAAATATATATTTTATTACTTTTAGAGAGAGGGGAAGGGAGAGGGGCAGAGAGGGAGAGAAACATCAATGTATGGTTGTCTTTCACCTGCCTCCAGCCATGGACCTGGCTGGAGACCTGGTTTGCAACCTGTTATATGCCCTGGCTGGGGAATTGAACCAGCGACCTTTGGGTTTGCAGGTTGGCGCCTCATCCACTGTGCCACCAGCCAGGGCTGTCTCCGTTCCTTTACTTCATCATTTTACCATCCACTGTTAATCTTTGCCTGTATCATTTACTGTATCGTGAGTTGAAGATGGAGTTTTCTAATTGCTGTTTTTTCCACATTTAATAGCTGGAATTCAGTAAAGAGGAGTTCACTCTCTTCTGTAACTGAACGCAGGCCTGGCTGCCCACTGCTTTGAAAGCCAGTACTTCAGAGGCAGGTGTTGAAGTAAAGGAAAGTGTTTTTTTTCAGGCCCCAGCAACCTGAAGATGGGGGCCTCATCTCAAAGCCCATCTTAACATCTCAGTGCAGGCAGGGGTTTTTATAAGGAGGGGGAGGGACAAGGAGAACAAAGAGATCAGGGAAAGAGGCGCTGGACATGTTGGCAGTGTCCTTTCTGGTTCCGATAGGGATCTTTAATGTCAGCATTCTGGAACTGGTTGGTTCCAGCCAAATTCCTGCATTTGGGTGATCTATGTCACCTGAAGTCATGGTCACAGCTGTTTCTTGTACAAGCAGGAACTGGAACTGCTGGTGCTTGCAATATGTTTACAAAGAAACTGTAGGTATGTGAATTCTTTTTATCAGTTTGTTAGTACATTTTACTCAATTCTATTAATTCTATTTCATGCTAAATCATAGTAGTATAAAGTTTTGATTTCCTCAATAATTTTTATTTAATAAACATACTGCAACTAGATTTGGCCACTGTGAACCTTTCAAGCTTTGTCTTGTGCCCTTTTGATACAACCCCATCATCTTTGAACACTTCCCTAGCTTTCTGCACATAAGGTTACCCAGAGTAATCTTGTATTTATATGTGTTTCAGTTGTGGAATCATTCATTGACCCAAGGATCCTTGGGGGTTTTTTGGTGTGTGGATCAGTACTTAGAAACCAAATCTGAGTGCTGAGTATATTCATTGCTTTTGGGATCTTTCAATGGATACAGCTATGAAATATGTTGAAAAATAAACTATGAGTTTATATTGATAGTTTGGTTTCAAATGGAATATTACAGAATTTTGTCACACATTACTTTTAAAGTTATAATACCAGTATTACTATGAACAGTAAATACAAATTTCTTTCCAGTTCCTTTTGTTTTCAGATTATTTCACGAAGGATGAA
The DNA here is from genome assembly GCA_004026585.1 of Noctilio leporinus. NCBI lineage: Eukaryota > Metazoa > Chordata > Mammalia > Chiroptera > Noctilionidae > Noctilio > Noctilio leporinus. The sequence continues at coordinate 16,288 of PVIW01011616.1, read as the reverse complement.
GTAATAGTGATTGATATATTCTCATAAGGTCCTTGGGTTGAGGGTTCAGTCCCCAATTAGGGCCAGTGTACAAAGCAACCAATTTATGTTTTTCTCTCACATTAATGCCCCAACTCCTCCTCTAAATTTAGTAAGCATGTCCTTGGGTGAGTATTAAAAATTTTTTCGGAATAATTTTATCTTGTATGCTTATGTTAACTCAGTTTTCATTTGAGTTCTTTTGTACTTATTTGTGTTCAGTTTTTTAACTTTGTTTTGTAATTAATATTGGAGTCAATTTTTTTTTTTTTTTTTAAATGAACGGCATAGTACATGTACTTGACCTAGTTATGAAGGAGTATCTCTGGCTTAAAGTAAATCAGGTCATGCAGTCTAGTAAGTAGAAGACCTGTTTACTGTTGATAAATAATGTCAGGAAATATTGCTTATTTATGGAAAAAAAAAAAAGCTATGGGGTTGAACTCATTTGAAAGGTGTAACATGGCTAAATCCTTAAAACAATAGTCCTAAACAACATTTTATTCTTTGAAGAGGCTTGCTTCAGTAAATGTTTTAATTTCCTTTTTATAAAAGATTTAATTAAGAGAGAGGGAAAGAGATAAGAGAAACATTGATCAGCTGCCTCTTTCTTAACTCTTCTAACTGAGGACCTGGCCTGCAACTGAGGCATGTGCCCTGACAGAGAAGTGAATTGGCAGCCTTTCAGTTCATAGGCCGGCACTCCATCCTGTGAGCCACACCAGCCAGGGTTTAATTTCCTTTTTAGCCTTTCACTGAAATATTTTTCAAGACCCTTTTAATTTTAAGCAGAATTAATTCAGAATTTTGAAATTCAGATGGTACTACTACTTAGATGGATCAGTAAGCTTCAGAAATGAAATTTTGATCCTTAGTGTTTAGTTCTTTAATAAAAAGGAATAAAAGTGTTTTAGATCCCTTGATAATTATTTATCATTATGGAAATATATAGGTAAAGAATTTAGCCCTTTCAGCAGTATATTACAAAGATCATACACCATGATCAAGTGGGCTTCAACCCAGGGATGCAAGGATGGTACAACATTCGTAAATCAATAAATGTAATACACCACATCAACAAATTGAAAGATAAAAACCATATGATCATATCGATAGATGCTGAAAAAGCATTTGATAAAGTGCAGCAACCATTTATGATAAAAACCCTCAGCAAAATGGGAATAGAGGGAGCATACCTCAACATCATAAAGGCCATCTATGCGAAACCTGAAGCCAACATCATACTTAATGGACAAAAACTGAAAGCTTTCCCCCTAAGAACAGGCACAAGACAAGGCTGTCCACTTTCTCCACTTCTATTCAACATTGTCTTCGAGGTTCTAGCTATAGCCATCAGAGAAGAAAAAGGAATCAAAGGTATCCAAATTGGAAAGGAGGAAGTCAAACTGTCATTTTTTGCAGATGATATGATAGTGTACATACAAAGGTCAAATACCATATGATCTCACCCATTACGGGACAATAATGAGCAAAACTAAAACAAGCAAAACAGAACCAAGTATATGAATACAAGGAATAGGCCTGCAGTGGTCAGGGGGAACGGGGTTGGGGGAAGGGGGGAGGCAGTGGCAAAGAAGGGGCGCAGCTTAGACAAGAACCTAGTATAAGGAACCATGGACATGGACAACAGGTGGGATTGATTTTGGGGGGAATGGGTGGGTGGGGAGGAGGATAGAGGGGAGCACAAAGGGGATGGATGTAATACAACAACAATAAAATTAAAAAAAAAAAAAAAAAAAGAATTCAGCCCTGACCAGAGTAGCTCAGTTTGGGGGTTGTGCCACAAAGCGAAAGGTCTCCAGTTTGATTCTTGGCCATAGCATGTGCCTGGGTTACAGGTTCAGTCTCTATTTTGGGCATGTACAGAGGCAACCAGTTGCAACCAGTTGATGTTTTATCTTTCACATTGATGTTTTCCTTCCCCTCTTTCCCCTTCTCTCTAAAAATAAAATAAATACAGTCTTTAAAAAATTCAGAAGTCTACTTCAGGAAGAGAGCAACAGGAAATTAAGCAGTATAATCCTTAGTATTTGTCAGAAATAGGTCATCTATTTGCCAGACTAGGCCTTTAAGACATTAAAAGACTGCTTAAAAGTTGTTAAAAAAAGAATCACGTTCTGGCTGGTGGCACAATGGATAAGTCGCTGGCCTGCAAACCCAGAGGTCGCTGATTCAATTCCCCAATCAGGACACACAATGAGGTTGCAAGCCAGGTCTCCAGCTAGGTCTATAGCTGGAGGCAGGTGAAAAGCAACTATACATTGATGTCTATCTCCCTCTCTGCCTCTCTTTCTTTGCCTCTCTTTAGAAATAATAGAATCTTAAAAAATATATAATTAAAAAAATTTAATATTAAAAAAAAATCCCTGAGAAACAGAAATAAGGAAATACTTTATTGAATTTTATGAGTATGAAGAAATAGAGGAAATAAATGGGATGAAAGTTTTTAAGCATTGTTAGGTGGTGTAAATTAATATGGTGGGAATGACAATTATTTAATATATAATAAATAAAGATTCATGTTTTCAGTGCAAAACTAAGATAAACTCAATTCCTAAAGGAATTTTTATGTAGGTTATCTCCCAAATCTCAAAAGAAAAAAGATGGGGAATTCTAGGTAAGTAGTTGTAGGAAATATTCTCAGCATTTGTTCTAGTTCTCTATTATAATAGAAACACCATCCTGTAGCTGATGGATCAGTGAGAGTATCTGGGTCTTTAAGACACTAATGATTTCATTTTCTGATGCGAAAGAGGTAGCCAGCCCATGGCTTATAACTGGAGTTTCTCTACCTATCAGGCTTAGCCTGAATACTGGAGATGTATTGCACTGAATCAGTTTTTGTGGGTGGAGGGTGACCCTGCGTATTGGAAGATTAGCAGTATCCCTGACCCCTATGCATTAGATAAAACATCCCTCCCCTGCCTTGTCGCCTCCCCTGCCTTCCTTTTCCCCCTTATTTTAACTAGATACGTATTCAGAGATTGCTAAATGTCCTTCAGGGTATCATAGTGGAAGCCCTTTCCTTCCATGTGGGGTTATGAGTGACTTGAAAGTATGTTGCAGACTTGATGCCCATTACTCCTAAATACTTCAGTTTGTAGTCTCTAAACATAAGAGCACTCTACTGCATAGCTATAGTATGAAATCTGTCCAGAAAGTATCCCGACACACACTGTGAAAAAGAGAAACACACTTATTGAAGAAGATACAAGATACAAGAAACATTGTACTTAGGACAATGACACCTCAGTCTCCTTCAGAGTAAGCACCTTGGGATCTCACATACTTCTTCCAGTGTTTCTTCCTCTGTTTAGAACACTGCAAAATCCTTTGTTGGAATCTCTATCAGCTCCCTCATAGTATTTTTCTGAATCTCATCGAATGTCTGAAATCTCTTCCCTTTCAAAGGTGATTTTAGTTTTGGGAAAAGCCAGGGTACCAAATCTGGGTTGTGTGGGGCTGAATCACTTGGGTGGGTGATTCGATATTTTGCCAAAAAAAAGTCATCATAAGACATGGTCCATGAGCTAGCACATATTTGTGATGAAACTGTCAATCACCAGTTACTTGTAGCTGCAGCTGTTCAACCAATGAAGAAAGTTGAGATATACTCCTTATTAATTGGCCTATAGGGGTGTGCTTGGGATGGATAACACCTTTCTAGTCAAACATAGTTTAATGTGGTCTTGATCTTGCTGCGACTTTGCTGCACTTTTCCTTGGGTGTGGAGAACCGGGTGACTTCCATTAGTACAGACTAGGCCTTTGTTAATGGATCATAGCCAAGACCAGGGGTATCAAACTCATTTTCACCAGGGGCCACACCAGCCTCACAGTTGCCTTCAAAGGGCTGAATGTAATTTTACAACTGTATAAATGTAACCACTCCTTACCCATTAAGGGAGCTTGGTATAAACAAGGTGCCAGGCCAAAAGTGCTGGGATGGGTAAAACAAGGTGGAGGGCAGGGTTTGGCCTGCAGGCCTTGTGTTTGCCACCCTTGCCATAGATGTACCATTTATCTCTGGCTATGACCTTCTTGAGGAAATCTGTTTCATTGGTAGGGGTTTGAATCAAGTGATTAGCATGATGTTTCTTCCGTTGTAGTAGCAGAAGCTGCGAAACTGATTTTGCCATGACACGTTACATGCTGAGATCCTGTGTCAAAGTCATAGACAATAGTTTCTGGAATCCTCAGATCAGCTTCTAGTTTTCACACTGTCAGAACTAGATTACTAATCTTTGTTGATTGCAGTACACGTTCAACATTCTCAGGCATTCTGCTTGTTGCAGGCCTTCTAGAAAGTGGATCATTTTCAACAGATTTCAGCTGTCCTTAAAGTGTTTATGCCACACTTTTATCTGCACTGTCCTCATTGCAATGTCCCAGAAAGTCTTCTGAATCATCCAAATGGTTTCCGCAGAGGATTATTCAAGCTTGACACAAAATTTGATTTGTTGCCGATTTGTTGCCCTGCTCATCTATTCACTTCGAATGTGTTGGCCATGCAGTACATAGGAGTCACTCAGTGGCATCTATCACCTCCACTGACTAGTATAGTGAAGTCAGTACTGTTTATGTATGTGCATTCCAGTCCACTCTCCTTGGCTGCCAGGTTACATTGATGTCACACAAACTATTCTTAGTATTAACATGGGTGGACTTTTTCCAGACAGACCTTGTATACCCATCAAAACCAATACAGTAAAATAGTCTAATCCACAGATTAGTTCAAATTTCACCACTTGTCTCATTGGCCTTTAGAGCAAAACAACTCCATTCTCCCAACCTCTGCAAGTGCCTATGATGCAATTTAGAATCATTTTACTGTGTTTAGTTACAAGTCTCTAAGCTCCTTCATTCTGGAACCAACTGTGTTTTCTACGTTTTTACATGTCTCAGGCATCTTTGAAGAGTTAAAATCAGTTGTTTATGGAGTGTCCCACAATTTGTCTAATGTTTCCTTGTGATTTGATTTTTGTTTATATGTATTTGGCAGAAATATGGAAGAGAAGCTGTGTTCTCACTGCATCATATCAAGTGGCACAATGTCAATTTGTATCATTATTATTGGTGTGATCTCTTGGTGGTATCTGTCAGGTTCCTCAACTTTCTCATCAAACTTGGATCCACTAATTTCAGCATTGATTTTGGTCTGAATCAGTTTTCACTGTGATAGTTGTTTCGTGTTTTATTTTCTTCCTAACTGCATTGTTTCTTCTACAGTTATTAGTATTTGACATTTTACTCTAAGGTAGATGTTTTTCTTCCCTCCTTATCTTTAAGTGTACATGTATTCATATGGCCATTATATTACTATATAAATGTTAATATATTCATTTCTTTATGTCAATGTGAACATGAATTCCTATTTTATTAAATCATGCGTTACTGTTACTTAACTGATAGTACTATTATTTTAATACCACCTTTTTTTTTTTTTTTTAAAGAATGGACCTGTGGATGTTTCTTCAAAGTGACTTTTAATGTGTCCCACTGCATTTTTGCATTTTCTTACTGACACACTGTGTTCAAGGTTCATCATGTACATTCCAAGCCCTGTATTCAGCCATTGCTCCAAGGACCTGTTTTCTTTCCCTCACTCTGCCCTGTCCTTCCTTCCTTCCTTCTTTCCTTCTTCCTCTTTAAGATTTTATTTATTTTTTGGCGGGGGAGTGAGGAAGTTGGGAGAAGGAGAGGGAAAGAAACATCTATGTGCAAGAGAAACATCAATCAGTTGCCTCTTCCATGCCCCTACCCAGAGACCTGGTCTGCAACCCAGGCATGTTCTCTGACCTGGAATCAAACCAGTGACCTTTCAGTTTATGGAATTTTGCCTAACCCACTGACTCACACCAGTCAGGGTGACTCCTGTTTTCTTTTAATGGAGAATGGTATTTAGAAATAAAGATTTGGTCATTAGGCATAGTCATTTCTTAATGGCTGTGTCATTCTTATGTCATTGCTTCTAGACCTTTTTTGAGTTGACAGCTGGAAAAATTAAATGCATATTCTCTTTTCACTCTAATCTCTCTCTGTCACACATACACTTTTGTTCCCATATACATTTGGAATCCTAAGTTCAAACTGATACCTTCAATTCTAGTTTAACATCACTTATCTAACCTCCCCATTTCCCACATTTTGCTTCACTATGCTAACAGACATCTGGTTCTTGCTATGTTCAACATGTTTATGTATTTGCTCAATGCTCATGTATAGGAGTTATGTAACCAATTTTATGACCACATGAGCCATATCCTCAGCTTTCATGCCATTAACCAAGAGGTCCCTCTTACCTCCCCTCATCTACCGATGTTAGAAAACAACTTTTTAAGCATGCCAACTATGAGAATTTTCTCCAGTCCCTCACCAGGGAAGGTTGTTCCTAACTGTATTGTGGGCTGGTTGGGGAAACAGGCAAAAAGAAGATGAGGAGGATGAAGAAAACTTCTGGTAAGAACATAGTTGAAATGATGGCTCAGAAAACTTGTCACTTGTTGCTGTGACTGGTTTGGCTCAGTGGGTTAGGTGTTGTCCGGCGTAAACCAGGTCATTGTACCTGGTCGAAGCACAGGATGCAAACCAGGTCTCCAGGTAGGGGTGTGAGAGAGGCAACCGGTAGCACATTGATGCTTCCCTTCTTCTGTTTCTCCCTCCCTCCCTTTCTCTAAAAAGCAATAAATTGAAAAAAATAAAATCTTAAAAAAAACTTGTTACTTGCTGGAGTGAAAAGTAAAGCTAGAGTTTGAGAGATTGGGTTGGGGCATGTCTGTCTAAGTACATATTTCTATATATAGCTTTATTCATAATTTGGCAATGTGAATGCTTTTTAAAAAATTATGCCATTCTATTTCTGGTCACTGGCAACTGTTCCTCTGCATCTTGCTGTTTGCGATTGTCATATTTATACTTAGATCATTTCTTCTGCCTGCCTTGCTTTGTATTTAATTTCTAGCTTTTCATTCAGCTGTTGCCCATCTGCCCTCCTCAAATTATTTTACTTATGGCTACATTTTTTTCCTGCCTCTGAGGGTTTACTGCCCATCCTGGGACCTAGTCATCAGGATGCCACTGTGAGATTTAATTGCGTTCTCACAGACTAGATTAAAAACCTGAGATATAAATGGATGTGAAATGTGGAAAAAAGAGAGACTAGCTATTGGTTTGCTACATGTTTGGTGATCCAAAGAGCTATTGAAGTTGAGCATGTTCTGGCAGAGCCTGGTTGTGGAAAAGGGTCAGTTTTAGTTGGTTGTTTTTGTCATTTTTCAGGAGGGTTGGAGAAAGAGAAAGGTTTGTTCTACCCACTCAGACGTTCATTGATTGTTTCATGGTTCTTGTATGGCCCCTAATCAGGGATCAAACCCCCACAGCCTTGGTGAATCAGGGCAACTCTCTGACCAACTAATCTACCTAGCCAGGGCCTTTTGTTACTGTTTTTATTCAGCATACTTGTATGCTACCTGCCTTTTACTTTGCTAGGTGCCAGAGATCAAGAAAGGAATAAGATAGTTGTTTTAAAAAGGCTGTCTGTTTGGTGAGGTAGAATGTTTTCCCCCTATGTAAAATTTTCAGTAGTCTTAGTATTTCCTTAGTGTGTTTGTTCCAAAGCAGAAGCAGCTATCTTCCTTTCATATAGATAGTATTTAACTTAAGTTTTAAACCAGGTACTTAAATCATCTGTATTACATGAAGACCTAGGAAAATGTATGGTATTTATTCTATGTATTCTGATTCTTGTGGGTTTTATATTCTGGAAGGATTTTAAAGAGGAATAAGAGTGCTATTGATATTTTTATTTACTTTATTATTTAAATAAATATTTTTATTAAAGTTCAAGTGCCTTTAAAGTTTGAAAGTTCGAAATATTTCAGTATAACTTATTTTTTTGAAAATGAAAGTTTGAAATGCGAAAATAAAGCCTTATATAAATCAAGAGCCTGAGAACTTTGACATACATTTGACCCTTGCCCAAAGACTGTGTGTGTGTATGTGTGTGTATTAGGGCGTTTATAGTTTTGGGATTTATTTTTCCAATTACTAGTATACTTTATGGTTCATTGGGGTTCAGACATTCAGAAAACTGCTCAACTTACTTTGATACTCTCATGACTTCATGCTAATGATAACCACAAATTAACATAAAATATATAATACTGGGAGTGTTTGGTGGACGGTGACCGTATTTTTTTTTTTACTTTAAAATTTCCAGTGTCTAAGGTACATAAGGAGTTACAAATACTTATTTCTGGGATTTTTGGAAGTAGCTTTCGGCAGAATTGTCATTTAGTACTAAATATTCTTAAATGGATTTCAAAACCAGTAAGGATTTCAAAATTCAAAAGATTTCAGCCTACATTCTTCAAATATTTTTTGTCTTTGCCCCCCTTTGGAAATTCCAGGGTACATTTGTCCTACATCAGTCAGCCTAAAATCATCAGGTAAAACCCGTAGTCTGGCAAAATCAGTCTACTTACTGCAATAAGGAGTACTGTGTATCATAGGAGCCATGAGACATCTTACCAAAGAGAAATTTTTGTAGGATTTGAGGAGAAACTGGGGATTTTAGGAGAAATTTCAATGAAACTGTTTGATAGACTGAGAGCAGAGTGGTGCTGTCTGTGAAGAGCTCAACATTAGGTCAGGGTCTTGAAGTGGGCCCAGGGATTCTCTTCACTTGGGAATCATGTTGAAATAGTTGTGGAATGTTACATCCCTAAACCCCTTCTTTGAAGCTCTGTATCTCTCCAGAGTACCTTAGATTCTCCAGCAGAGTGTGGGGCATTTAGTCTTACAGATAGGATTTCCAACAGCGAAGTTTCTTGACAGCTTATGATTTTAGTTAATAAAATTTTAGTTGAGTAAGCAAGCAGCAGTGTAGTCAAAGAAGAATGCTTTTATAACACTTAAAAGCATGACCTTTGGAACAGTATTGCTTCCTATTCACTTTACAGCTGTTTTTCTTTTTCTTGTCTGTTATTCCAGCCTCATGAATGACAGAGCTGAGTTTTACAATTATTGTTAATTTTTGTCTTGTCACATACTTTAGATAGTTTGGTTTCTGTTGCTGTATTTTCAGATGCCCTGTAGTGTCTAATCAGCTATTAACCTCAACCATTATTATTTTCACTTCTGAAAATTTACTGTTGGTCTATTTTATAGGTTTCTTGTCTATTTAACATATCCAATATTTTCTCTACATTTTAAAATGCTATGTGGAATATAGTTACAGTTTTTATTTTTTATTTTTTTAAAGATTTTATTTTATTATTTTTAGAAAGAGGGGAAGAGAGAGAGGCAGAGAGGGAGAGAGACATCAATGTATGGTTGCTTTTCACCTGCCTCCAGCCACAGACCTGACTGGAGACCTGGCTTGCAACCTACTTATGTTGCCCTGGCTGGGAATCGAACCTGTGACCTTTGGGTTCACAGGCCGGCACCTTATCCACCGTGCTACCAGCCAGGGCTGAGTTACAGTTACTTTTAATGGCCTTGTCTACTAATTCTGTCATCTGTATAGTTTCTGGGTCTGTTTGTATGGGTTGATTTTTCTCCTCATTATTAGTCATGTTTTCCTGCTTCTTTGTATAAAACCTGATAATTTTTTATTGGATGCTAGTCATTTAGACTTTTACTTGGTTTGGATATTTCCCTATTAAGTTTTAGGTTATTCTGAGATCAACCTGTGTTATATTTGACCTTTATGAGGCTCATAAAATTTAAATAGATTTTCTCCAGTTTATTAGTTTCAGGTAGAAAGTTAAGTTTGCTCTCCATCTTATCTAGAAGTGGGAAGCCTAGATCCGTGTGTGTTAGGAAAATGTCTGTGTTCTCTACCTTCATAGTCTAAAAGATGTCTGCCCCCCCCCCCCCCGCCTTGGACAGGGACCTAAGAATATAATAATGTCAAAATTAATTATCTATTCTTGTTTCCTTCTCTCTTTTTCTCTTCTAGCCTTGCTTTTGATTTGATAAGGAATTTCATATTAAGTTGAAATACAGTAGTATCTTAGTATGTTTAGTCATGACTTATCCCCTGTATAAAAAACATTTGAGAAAGTGTGCATATATAAATTCGGTAGAACCAGGTAGAAAAAAAAGAGGAAATTGTGTTTAAAAGGTAAGGAATAGAATGAGATAAAGTTTAAATTCAAGCCTTCTTGTCTTGATTGATTTTCTAGAGACCTACCAGAAATACAATTTTGAATTTCTTAAAAGCCAGAGCAGAGGTTGCTAGTTGTATTTCTTTTTTTTGGAAGGATCATTAAAAAAGAAAACTCTTTTAACTACGCTTGGGCCAGGAATGGATTATGTTTTAATCTTTTTCTGTGCCTCAGACAAGAAAGTATTGCTATTAAACCTTAATTTGTTATTGGTGGGTTATTTAATTAACAGTATTTAATTTCAGAATATAAATGAAGGATATCTTTATTTATCTTAGAAGGAGGGAGAAAGAGAGGAAAACATGTGCAAGAGAAGCATGGATCAGTTATTTCTCACACATCCCCAGCTGGGGACCTGGTCCTCAACCTAGGCATGTGCCCTGACCTGGAATCAAATTAGCAACCTTTCAATCTGCAGGCCAGTGCTCAGTCCATTTAGCCATACCAGCCAGGACTCTAATCATCTTTTATTACCCTTTGATTTCTTTCTTCTATTTTTATCTGCATTTTATTTAGTTGCTTCATGGAAATCAAAGTTATAATAACTGATAGGACAGGTTCAATACTTTTTCTATTTTACAAGTTTTTTGAGAGAACTTAAATTCTTTTAAAAATTTTTATTTGGAAATGATTTTTAAAAACTTGTTTTGGAAATATCAAAATTACGGAAAAGTTACAAAAATAAAAGTGCAAATAATATTTTGATTACCTTAAATTTTATTTTTAATTATAATTATAGTTGACATACAATATATGATAGTTTCAGATATACAACTTAGTGATTCAACATTCATGTACCTTGTTACCACCACAGTAAGTCTGTCCTCATATGTAGTTATTACAATGTTAATGACTGTATTCCTTATGCTATACATTATATCCTGTGACTTATTTTATAACTGCAGATTTGTACTTAATCACCTTTTCACCTTTCTTCTACCCCTGACCATCAGTTTGTGCTCTATATCTATTTTGTTTGTTCATTTGTTTTGTATTTTGGATGAAACGTATAAAGTCATATAGTATTTCTCTTTCTCACTTATTTCATTTAACATTATACTCTCTAGGTCCATCCATTTCATTCTTTTTTATTGTTGCATAATATTGTAAGTCTATATACCACATATCTTTATTTATTTGTATCAGTAGACACTTAGGTTGCTTCCTATTTTGGCTATGCCACACGAACATAGGGATGCATATATCTTTCTGAATTTCTGTTTTCGTTTTCTTACAATAAATACCCAGAGTGGAATTTTGGGGTTGTACAGTAGTTCTCTTTTTAATTTTTAAGGAATCTTCCTATTGTTTTCCATAGTGGTTACACTAGTTATAATCTCGCTAACAGTGTACAAGGATTCCCTTTTTCCCATATCCTTGCCAGCACTTGTTATTTATTGTCTCTTACCCTGATGATCTTAATATTTGCTTTTTCATTTGTTTTTCTCTATATATATTTGTGTGTGTTTATACCCATATACATATATATAATTAGTTTTTTTCCTTCTGGGTAGGTTATAAATATCATAGCCCTTTACCTCTAAATACACCATATATTTTCTAGTCTAATTACATGTCCCTATCACAGCAATCAATTTCAGTAAATTTAACATTGTTCCAGTAATAATACTGGAATAAAACTATTGTGTCACTTTTGTTAGTGGACAGAGTAATGTCCTTTGTAGCATTTGTCTTCTGATTTAGGATTCATTCTGGGGTGAGGTTCTTCATTGAGCAGTTAACATTTCTTTATTCTCCTTTAACCTGGAATGTTGCCACAGTCTTTCTTTGTCTTTTATGACATTTAGTTCCCTTGATCCCTTTAAAACAAAATCTCATTTTTGTTTATTCTGAAGTTTCCTCATAATTGGATTCAGATTATTCATTCTAGGTCTGGATTCTGGGTAAGTGATGCTGTTTTCTTTCAGTGAACCACATTGAGAAGATGTTAATTACCACCCAGTCAAGAGGTTGTCTGTTCCTCTACTGTATAATTATTTTTTCCACTTGCAACTAAAAAGCAGTGTTGAAGAGGTAGTGTAAGACTGTTCAAATACTCTATTCTTTTTTAGAATACCCTCAGATTTAGTTTACATTTACTGATCTAGTGCAGTGTCCCTTCCACTACAATGAATAAATGTAATGTATTGAGGATTTCTTTGCAACCCTGTACATGCCCCACTTTAACCTTGCTCTTGACTGAGGGTATAAATAAAGCCAAATGCTCTGTTCATAAGCTATATAGATTAGTTTTTTCTTCCAGCCTTTTGGTTTGTCTTTCCGTCTTCCCTGTAGTGTGTCTGTTACTTGTATTACAGGTAGGTTTATTTGTTCTGGTTTTCTTCAAGTTTTAGTTTTTTTCCCCCTTCCATTCTGAATGATTTATCTTTTTGAATATGTTCATTAACATGCTTCCAAAAGTTAAAACTGTACAAGAAGGTAAGCTCAGTGAAGAGATGCTTTATTGAGATATATCCCCTTACTGGATTTTCTGCTTTTTCCTTTTTGTTTCTTTTTATATAAATTAGCACAAAACTTTTTTCAAAAAATGTTATTGTTGTTGTATTACATCCATCCCCTTTTTGCTCCCCTCTGTCCCCCTCCCCACCCACCCATTTCCTCCAAAGTCAATCCCACCTGTTGTCCATGTCCATGGTTCCTTTATACTAGGTTCTTGTCTAAGCTGCTCCCCTTCCTTGCCTCTGCCTCCCCCCTCCCCCCAACCCCTTTCCCTCTGTCCAACACAAAACTTCTTATTTTCCCTCATTCTTATATAGACAGTGGTGTCTGCATGTTCTCTTTTGCACTTGAGTAATTTTTAATTTAGTAGTAGCTCTTGGAAACCACTCTTTTTGGGTTTATAGAGATCTTCCCCAGAGTATGTATATTTATAGTTGTTTTTTTTTAACTTGGTTTTAAACTATATTTTGAAATTGTAAATTATTTCTCCTTAAGGTTATATTTGTGTAGGTTATGTATGTATAGTAAGTTTTCACTTAACATTGTTGATAGGCTCTGCAACTTCAAGTGAAGTGATGTGTAACAAAACCAGTTTTACCATAGGTTAATTGATAGAGATAGGAATTAAGTTCCTGTGGTATCTCACCAATGTTACAATGAAACTATATTATTAAAGGACCTGCTATATACAAAGTCAGTGTTAGCAAAAAAAGAATAAAAATTTTAAAATGATTTTATTTATTGTTTTTAAGAGAGAGAGGAAGAGAGAGAGAGAGGCAGAGAGGGAGAGAGACATCATTGTATGGTTGCCTTTTATCTGCCTCCAACTACGGACCTGGCTGGGGACCTGGCTTGCAACCTGGTTATGTGCCCTGGCTGGGAAATCAAACTAGCCACCTTTGGGTTCGCAGACTGACACCTTATCGACTGTGCCACCAGCCAGGGCTGCAAAATTTTTAATATTCAGCACATTTGGGCCTAATAAGTTGGGGATTATTTACAGGTGGTTGTCTTAAGGTTTGGTTCAATTCCTCTTAAGAAAAATTTCAAATTAGTTTTTAAATAGGTAGCTTATTTTACTTTGGCTTACCAGTTCTTAGGAGTCTTATCTCTGGACTGTTTTCAAGTTGTTGTTTTGTTAGGGGCCAACTTCCTCTATGGTGGTGTTATTTTTGAGTATCAACAAGAGTGTAGAAGGAATGAGTATAGGGTAGGCAATGAACAGTTCTAGAAGGCTGGGGACCCAGAGGGTTACCATGTGCCTACACAAACAGCAAGGGATGTTGGAAAATCTGGTCAAGTATCTGTCATTTAAGTATTCTTAAAGGAAAATGAAGGGAATAGTGAATATTCTTTAGCCACAGGTGCTTAATGTGTTGACAGTTTCTCTTCATATTTCTAAGTATGATATTCCTCTCAATACAATTGGCCCATTATATATTTAAGGGTATTTTTAATTGTAGAAAGCTGATAGCTATTTCAGCTGATATTTTTTATCATGGCTTATTCTAGTATCTTTTATTATTGTCAAATTAAAGACTAAGTTGTATTTTCACAAAGTGCCAAGTGTGGAATTTTCTGCTTTGTTATTTGGAATTTTTAGAGTCCAGGTGATAGTCTGATATGACAATGGCTTACTTTTATATAAAGCTTTATTACCAATTATACTTTTGCAGTTATACTCAAACAATGGTGTAGTAGTAGTAGTAGTAGTAGTAGTATACATTGTTCTTTAGGTAGATAGGAATTGACAGTTTTCTCATAAAAATAGCTGCTGTATCTTTAAAAGGCTTATCTGTAGAACTTAATTGAATCAGGCACTAAAGAAAGTCTTCAGCTGTAATACTTCCTTGTACCTGTGGATTCTATTCTCTTAATGTTCTCTCTTATGTGTAGTTCTTAGCAGTACTGACAACCTTTGCTTAAATTTAGGAATAGCTGCAGTTTTCCCTCCAAGTAATTTAGTCCTCTGAATATTTAACAAATTATGATTTGTTTTGTTTTTGTAATAATTTAAAGCAATTTGAGATTATATGATTATGCTCAAAAGTTCCAAAGAGCTAAAAGGTGTCTTTTTTTTTAAAGATTTTATTTCATTATTTTTAGAAAGAGGGGAAGGGAGAGAGGCAGAGAGGGAGAGAAACACATCAATGTATGGTTGCTTTTCACCTGCCTCCAGCCACAGACCTGACTGGAGACCTGGTTTACAACCTGGTTATGTGCCCTGGCTGGGGAATCAAACCTGCCACCTTTGGGTTTGCAGGTCGGCACCTTATCCACTGTGCTACCAGCCAGGGCTTTAAAAGGTGTCTTAATATTTGAAAAACTTCCCCCTCAAACTTCCTCAGCTTCTAACATCTATCTTAAAAAAAATTATTTTTTAAAAGGCCAAATCCAGATTAATATTTGCATTTGAATTGCCATCAAAGTACCACACATACACATACAGTGCACACTTGTGCATGTAGTCCTTTGTTTTTTCAGAACTACTTATTTGTAGAGCATGTTGATTGACTTACTGATGAAAGTGATTCTGTTTTCATGATATTCTTGAATGGGTAAGGCTGGATGAATTCTGACCAGCTCACTGTATTTGTCCTCATTTGATGCATAGTCTTCTTTCAAACTCAGAGACCAATTTGGTAATACTGTTTAAAAATCTCACATTACTTAAAAGCAGTTATTCTAATATTTTCTTTTTTGGGGAACCAGTTTAACAAAGGATAGCCTAATACTGTGATATTTTTCTTAGCTTTTCATGAAAAACTCTTTCCTCTGCTTTTTAATTGTGAGTCAACACACCAATTTGTTAACCACCACCTTGTCATTATAGTTGTAAAAGCTGATTTTTATCCATTATTTTGATAGAAACTTGATTCTCTCATGAATAAATGCTCCATAAATCTGTCATTGGCATATTTTTTCCTTAGCTGTAATAGAGTGTTACATTTAAGTTTTTCTTTGTCATACCTTGTATTATTGAATAGTAAGGAATAGTATGTTTAAGATGACTAGGACTGAAATATGTTAAAATGATTCCTCAAGAGTTATTTAATTTATTCTAAATAATTGTTCTCATTAGATTGAAGAACAAAGAGATATCACAAATAAAACAGAGGAAATATAAGGAATCTGGTTAATGTGGTGTCTCTTTTAAACCAGAATAAAATTAAGATGAAAGATAAGCCTGATGGTATAATCAGAATGACCCTGTTAAAGCTTAGCTAGGTTGCTGAGTGATAAGCATGATTTTAATTTTTGATGAAAAGTTGGTTGCTCTGTGGTATTTTTGCAGATACTATATATACAGTCATTTTCACTGAGTGACATTAACATGTGACATAATGTGTTATTTTCATGTATGACACATATAGGTGCATGTGAGTTGTCGTATCTTTTTGGAATACTGGAAAGAGCTCAGTCGTTGTCATGCATCTGTGGTCCCCTTCCCCAGTGTATATTAGCCACATTCAGATATTATTTTATATATCACTAATTTTTTAGATAGTAAGGATATATTTTCATCTTCTCCTTTTCCTTATAATAAGCTCTATATTAACAATATGCAACTTTCAATTAATAGTCAAAGTCAAGTTCTTTTTTTTTTTTTTTTTAAATTTT
>PVIW01011615.1:0-36526 GCA_004026585.1 Noctilio leporinus | reverse complement strand
TTGCCTCTGCCTCCCCCCTCCCCCCTCCCCCTTTCCTCCTGACCACTGCAGGCCTATTCCTTGTATTCATACACTTGGTTCTGTTTTGCTTGTTGTTAGTTTTGCTCATTATTGTGTAGACAATTTTTATAGTAAGCTATTTGAGCCAAACATAAGACATGCCTGGAAGCAAGATCTCAGCAGCCTAAGAAAAGTACTTCCAAAAAAAATGACAGTTTGCAGCTTTCTTTATGCATTTGGAATTAAGAAGAGAATGTAAGGAACATTACATGAAGCTAACAGATAGCAAGGAAGGGACTGAAGTACCAGATAGTTAATAGGACTCTTATGTTCCCTTGAGGGTAATCATGCTTTAAAGGGAGGTGTCTTAAAAGAGGCATTTCAGGCATGTGCTAACCTAGATGCACAGAAACAATGGACAGGGCACAACACAAAGATGATCTTTTTACTAAAGAATGTATGTGCCTGGGCATGACTACCCACTGTGACCTGCCCAGTTAGGAATTTTCAATCAAATGAGCCTATGAAGTCACTTTCCAGGGGACTATTTTTCCATCCACTCTCTTCCCTGATACTTACTTTCATATTACTAAAATTGTGGAATCCATGCCATTTTGTATTACTTTAAAATCATTATACAACATTTGCATTTCTTCATTAACTCAAAAATGTTTATTTACATAGCTTATCATCATTCTGACCTAGATTATTTCAGTTTGACACTCAGAAAAAAAAGAAAACTGCTAAGAACACTGGATGGTATTGGGCTTGGGTAGATTAAATGTATTGATTTAGCAACTTAAATGTTTGGCTATTATTTTTTTAAAGATCTTATTCATTGTCTTCAGAGAGAAAGGCAGGGAGGGAGGAAGAAAGGGAGAGAAGCATCAATGTATGGTTGCCTTTCACCTGCCTCCAGCCACAGACCTGGCTGGAGACCTGGCTTACAACCTGGTTATATGCTCTAACTGGGGAATCGAACCAGCAACCTTTGCTGGCCAGTGCCAATCCACTGAGCCACACCAGCCAGGGTAAGCATAAAAATTTTGCTTTGGAAATCAGATTATATGATGGTTTATATGATGAAAGTACAGTGAGAAGTGTCAGATAGCTGTGAAAGCATGTGTGTTTTTAAAAATCTCAAAAAGGAAAAAAGTGGTGTGCTTTATCCATCTTGCTTAGTGAAAGAGCTTTAGTTTAAATTGTCTAAAGTAGCAGGCACATTGAATATTGTTAAATTGTTTAAATTTTCAAAGTGGTGCGGGTGCTGACTACCAGTAGTATCAAAAATACGTTCAAAATTGTTTTGATACCTGTATTTATCATAAAGAATGTCATGGGGAAGGTCGGTGAATTTCTGTTAAAAACTGTTTCTGTGAGTTACATGTAACAGACATGGCAAATATTTGTTTACAATCTTATTTGACAAACATGCGTTTAACTTTAAGTGAAATCAGCAAAAAGGAAATAAGTGTATGGATATGTTATTTTTGAGATTAAAGTTGGTCTTAAAATATAAATAAAATATGGATCATGTCCTCAGAAACTGTGCCATTTCTATTATATTAATGTGGTACATGTACAGTACCTTGCCGAAGTAGCAAAAATTGGAATTGTTGTAGCTCTCTCTCTCTCTCATATATATACTTATTATTTATCCTCTTTTGTATACTTCTTGTGAATTGGAATTTGTAAGGTACCAGTTACTTGATTAGCTAAATTTCTTTGGAGAAGGAGGAATCCCAAATGTTATATTTGACTTTAGTTTTACCAGAAATATATTAAAAAGATGTTTGAATTCCAGAAAAACAAACAAACAAAAAAAACCCACAGGGCTCAGTGTTAATTTTGTTTTCTTTCTTTCTTTTTTAAAGATTTTATTCATTATTCCTAGAGAGATGAGCAGGGAAGGAGAAAGGAAGGGAGAGAAGCATCAATTTGCAGTTGCCTTTCACCTGCCTCCAGCTATGGACCTGGCTGGAGACCTGGCTTTGCAGCCTGGTTGTGTTCTGGCTGGGAACTGAACCAGCAACCTTTGTGTCTGCAGGCTGGCACCCAAACAATGTTTGACTATTTTAAACTTTTTCCTTATCCTTCCTCAACTCCATGATATTTGAAATCTATTAGATTATTTATGCACCCACTAGAAGAATGTACATTTTTTCTTTTCCAAGTATCTTAAAGTAAGTATTAGTCAACATTATTTTGCCATATCATTTAGCCTGTAAAACAAGGAATTTGGACTGGATAATTTTTGAGTTCCTTGCCATTTGAAATGTTCTTCCTTTGGCCTTGTAAAATGTTGGGGGCTAAATTTGTGGGTAGATAACTGAATGTATTACTCTAAGTCTATCATGCTCTGCTCTCTGTAGAGTAGTGGAAATAATATGGGTTTCTGATTAGAGAGATATGGCTTGGGATTCTGCCACTGTCATTTATCAGCTTTGTGATAGCTGGAAACTGTGAAGGTCTCTACAGCTGCATGACCTGAACTGTTTGGTTTTCAATGATTGCTTCGTGGCTGGACAGCTGAGCCAGATTGTACACCTGCTATAGACTGAGTGTTTGCATCACCCCAAATTCATATGTGTGGGCATTATGTATTTGGAAATGAGGCCTTTGGGAGGTGATTAGGTCATAGTGTAGAGCCCTCACAAATTGAATTAACATCTTTATAAAAAGAGTCTCCAAGGGGAGAAGCTTAGACAAGAACCTAGCATAAAGGAACCATGGACATGGACAACAGGTGGGATTGACTTTGGGGGGAATGGGTGGGTGGGGAGGGGGACAGAGGGGAGCAAAAAGGGGATGGATGTAATACAACAACAATAAAAAAAAAAAAAAAAAAAAAAAAAAAAAAAAAAAAAAAAAAAAAAAAAGAGTCTCCAGAGAACTCCCGTGCCCTTTCTGCCATCTGAGAACACATGGCAGAGAGATAAGATGGCTATTCATACATCACAAATTGGGGTCTCACCAGACACCAAATTCACTCGTACCCTGATGTTAGAATTCCCAAACTCTAGAACTATGATAAGTGTTTGTTATTTAAACCAGTTTATGAAATTCTTGTTACAGCAACCCAAATAAACTAAGATAAATTGAATTCAAATTATTCCCAAGCCCTATCCCTCTTTCACTCTATAAATTCACTCAAACCCAATGAACCTTTCAAATTGATTGGGAGGTACAAGCTCTTTGATACTACCAGAATCTCTGAAAAGTGGTCAGACTCCCTTTCTTCACACTGCTCTCCACAAGTGAGGGTGGGCAGGCAGGGAGAACAAGGTGGTGACCATTCCCTACAGTAGTGTCTTCTCTTCTGGGTAGCTGTGGTATGGCACACTATGACTACACCTGCATAAGTAAAGTTGGAAACAGAGAACAGTGTCATTCCCTTGACAATTCTAGAGAAATATACCCTTTATGAGCATGTATATAGGTTGCTAACTATATCGAATTACGTGGTTGAATGCACTGTGCTTCCAAGTTTTAGTATAAGACTTGAAGTTTGTTAAAACTTGAACTCATATTCTCTTTCTTTTATTCATAGCACTAACCAAAGAATAATGAAAATGTGTTAGAGTTTTTTACTCTGCCAAAGAAACCATTATTTAGCTTCTAATTTAAATGCCTTCTTTCTACAAAGCCTCCATTGAGTCCTTCAGTCAGATGCCTTCCCTTTGAAACAGATGGTTTGACTTGTTTGCCTGCCTCTCCTCACCCCCATAGATTATGAGCTTTCTTTTAAGGACAATCATTGTAACATCTTAACTGAAGATCGCCCTATCTGTCAGGTTTCTTAATAAGTGCTTTAAAGGGCTTGATTGATTTGTTCAATAAACAACCCTTTCAGGTGGTACTATTATTTTATTATTTTATAAATAAGAAGCTAAGGACAAGTTCACATAGTCAGTAAATGTAGGGCCTGCCCTGAATACAAGGCCATGTCAATAAGTATTGCCCCACACTGCTCTTTGGCAGAGGTAAAGGCCTTCTGTTACTCTCATTGCCACCCCACTCTACCATTGAATGTCTGTAACAGGGAGGTTCTCGGACAATGCTGACAGGTTTTGAGTAGATCAGAAATGCCAGGGTCCTGAGCACCTTTGCTGTGACTGATTGGTGTCTGACTTCTCTGCTATGAAGAGGGAAGTACTAGAGCAAACACATTCCTCTGGCTTGCAGTTCTCTCTGTCATCTGTTATTTGTGCAGCTTACTTACTCCTTCTTTCTAACTGCAACATGTGGATTCAAATTTGGGGCTTAATGAATACCAAGATTAAATGGAGGACTGAAAGAGATTAACATGGAATCTGGAAAAAGAGACGACTTAAAGTTTATGTGTAGGAAAATAATTAACCAAAGACATCAAGCTCTTATTTCTGATTAAAGTCCAGGTTTAATGGTGTTTCAGTGCCCTTTTATTTCTGATTTAATATCTTATTTGGGAATAAACTAATGGGTGTGGCTTAAAGGCCCAGATCACATGTGTGGAACTAGGTATTATTTAAGCAACAAAAATATCTGTGCAACATATCTGCCTTTTGTACTCAAGCAAAAAACAGTCTGCAATAATTCTTCAGTCTCTTGACCTGCAGAGAGAACAGAATCATGAGCACAGCAGGAAAAGTAAGCATATTTTTTTATTTTTGAAAAATATATTCTCATTATAAAATGTACAAAGAGATAAGAGTATTTAATGAATAATTTAAATTATATCAAAATTAGAAATAATATATACTAAAATAAAAATGAGAATATGCATTATATTATGCAATGTATATTGAACTATAGTTGAATAAGCTGTTTCTAAATATCATTAATGAGAATGTATAGCATCTGTACCTATTAAAGTCTTTATTTTTATGTTAAATAAATTTTCAGTAGTTATAGCTACTCATGAGTAATTTGAAAATCTAAAGTTAGAAATATTTTAATAAAAAATGTATCATTATATTAAGAACCATAGCTTAAATGTTATTCTTTGTAATCATCTTTTTATGAAAAAAAGAGGAAAGTTAAGTCTGATAAAAGTTTTATTGATCTCAAGGCATTAGAATCATCAAAGTTAAGCAAACCAACATGAAAATTCCGATTTAAAAGGGTCCTATTGTGGCTCAATCCAGGAAATGTCCATCGAAATACCAAAGAACAATATCTTCTTCATACAAAAGTCAAATGATTTTATCAAAAATTAATGCTAATATAGTTTGAATCATTTATTAGTAGTAGAAACAGGATATTTGGTTCTAGGTCTTCTTTCTTTCTTTCTTTTTTTAACCTGTTCAGTGTGCTTACAGGTACAGAGTCATGCACATGCTCATTCAATGTAATCAATTCATAATGTTTAACTGCTCAATTTCAAAAATATCCGGTATATTTGTTGTGTCACAAGCGGACTATACACTATAATATTTTGCTATGAGAACTCAGTTTAAAGGTTCTGAGGTTTCTACACATACTGTGTCACACAATAGGCCTACACATTAGTAAGACTGGTTGGAAATCTCAAGGGTAGCAAGTTGCCAGTATTCTCATCTCAACTCTCTTTATTTTCATTTATTATTGACCAGCATTTACAATGATACGTTACATTCCAAATGAAGAATAGTTAGGGAAAATGAAAATTAAATTTGTCAAAACTCAGCCTGAAAGAAATCATGAGTTCAGAGAACAAAAGAGTAAATCAAATGTATTCATGAGAGTAATGAATAATAGGTGACCAATCCTCCCCACCTATGGTGCACCATCAATAGCTTTCAACTTTGTGTTAGCACTTCACGTATATTTATTCTTCCTGCATTACAGTTTCCTCAAACACTAAATGGCCATCATAATAATACCTACTTCATAAGATAGTTGTGAGAATTTAATAAATTAATACTCTTTAGCACTTAGGATAGTGCCTGGTACTTGGAAATAATTCAATAAATGTTACTTACTGCTATTGTTATTGTTACTATTTAAACGCCAGTTCACTTTTTACTACCATGAGATGATGAAAACGTAAATTTTGGTTAATCTTCATTCTCTGGACAGCCAACATTGTGACTGGGAAAATCAGTCAGTTATTGCATCAGTAGAGGCTCAACTTTGTCATCTGTAAAATACATTAGCAATATCACCCTGTGGGGTTTAAAGATCAAGCACATAACTTATTTAGCGCAATGTGTCTGCCCATTATATAAATACCTGATAATCAGGATCTATATACTATGAGTATATTATTTCTAAGTACTCTCTTATTTATTGTGATGTTCACCATGAAAAACACTTGCAAAGCTGGAGAGTTAACAATAAGAATAAGAAAACAAATTGTCAAAAAGATAAATTTCAATTGCAATTTACTCATATTTATAATTATGAATTATAAATTCATAATTATAATTATTATCAAATTGTCTGTCTAGAAAAAACTCTTGAATATATAAGCTTTGTGACAATGAAGACAGGTTCTTCATTACATTCTCATGTACTAAAAAAAGGTGTTCAATTTTCATTTTGAAGAATATCTATGGGTAAGCTACACTAACTAAAATGTCAAACACAGTTACCCTATTTTTAAATATATATGTGCATATGTGGGAGAGAGAGAAAAAGAGATTGAGAGAGAGAAATAGAGACACTGTGTGTGTGTAGCTATAATCTCTATGATTTTGGGTTCACATTTAATCTGGAAAGAATAGCTATACATAAATTAATTAAGAAAACCTAGCTGCCAAAGTTCTATTTTTTTTTAAAAGATTTTATTTTATTATTTTTAGAAAAAGGGGAAGAGAGAGAGGCAGAGAGGGAGAGAGACATCAATGTACGGTCAAAGTTCACTTTAAAATGAGTGATGCAAACAAATTGCACACAGAACTAATGGGGAGAGGAAAATCAAAGGAGGAAGACAGGCAAATAGAGAAAGATAAATACTATGCAGGGAGGCAAGTATGCACTAGAATCATTAAGTCAGATCATTTTGGGGTTACAGGGAAAATTGAGCAACAGAGCAGCAGCTTTTATCTGAACAAACAGTGACTCTGAAAGTGAAGAAAACACTGTGGTGTAAAACTTCCTGTACAAGCCAACAGCTGTGGGTTAACAACCTATTTCAGGACATTTGGAAATATCAGGAATGAATACCCCTTGCGAAAAGAAACAACGTAAGAATGGCCTAAAGGAACATATTCTATTTTATCTCAGTGTCTCGTAGTTAATTCTTATGCAATTGCTTGACACATTTTTGACAGGCATATTTTTCATTTTGTAAAGCAAAGGATGTTCATTTCTATATAATATTTGTTAGGTTCCAGCCATGGGGCTAGATGTTGCATGTAAAAAGATGAAAGTCACAATCCCTGACCTAAAGAATGGGGAAACACAAATATCATCGTTCTGTTCAATTTCCAGGTGATAAAATGCAAAGCTGCCGTGCTATGGGATCTAAAGCAACCCTTTTCCATCGAGGAAGTAGAGGTAGCACCCCCTAAGGCTCATGAAGTTCGTATAAAGGTGAAACATTTTTTCACTTCTATTTAATTTTAGGTTTAAAAAAACTCATAGAATAGTAATAGAAATAACCAAAAAATTTAAGCAGTGCTTTTTATATGGTAATCTAAATGTGGAATTACATTTTTTGTCAAGGAAAGATATGAATACAAATTGTTAAATTTTTTAAAGGAGAACAGAGTCTATATATAGTATAATCTTAATGTCTACCTAAATAAAGAGGTAAACTGAGTAAACTCAAAATGATCATGAAGATGAAGTTATTCCAAAATAACTGAGGAGTTACAATTTAGAACATGCAAATTGTAGCAAACCACAGGCCAGTTCCTTCAGAATTTGGGGCAGAGTGTACTTACAGGCAAAAAACTTAAACAGGGGAGAGTTTGGTTACAATCTGTTAAATATATTTTTATGATAGAATCTTTGTTATTATTATTGTTAAATACTTTTTATTATTGTCATATACTCCTTTATATCTTGTTTAATTAGTTTGGGACTTGAATTTTGCTTAATCTGATGATAATATTGCAGCAATGTCTTCTTTTGTTTTCATTTCATTTGGTTTTTATCTTTAGAACAAAAACAAATGGAGACAAGCTTTGAAAATTCCCCAAGATGACAAAACCAGTCCATTTGTACAAACAAAGCTCAATTCAGGGTATTTTGTGAGATCAATCCCCACTGGGTCATTTTGGTTCATGTTTCTGGAGACCTCAAGGAAAATTTCCCAAGATTGATACGAAGCAACAAACCCTGACCAACTCTTAATCATTTAGAAAAATCCCAGTATTACCAGTTTTCTGTAAATCAGGTATTAACAGAAAATCAGTCTCTCAGTCCTTGTGCTTTGTTTTCCTGATGGCACATGCATGAGATTTTCCATTTTATACCCAATGGTTCCATTTTAGATTGAAAATCTTTCAAACTTATAAAATAATAAAGAACTGATGTGTTTATACAGAAAAAAGTGCAAAGGAATATGAGAATATATGCATATCAAGATTTTTAAATCAGTTTGCGTTAGTGGAATTTAGCTGATTTAATTTTCTTAGTATTAATCTTAATTTCCACTTCTGTAAAAAAATAATGTATTCTTGTCTATTATATGAAACTTAAACATTTCAGAAACAACTATTTCACATATAATTCTTAATTGCCTAAGGCAGGATAGAAAAGTATAGGAGAGTTTTAGACTGAATAACCTTGGGACAAACGGAATCTTTTGTGTTTGGGAAGAGTAAGGATTATTAGCAAAATCTTTGAAAACAATGCTTTAAAAGTCCAAATTCTGGAAACTGGGCATGTTAAGTCCATCTGAGGGCCATTAGTTGTTCTGAATCAAATTCTCTTCCCTTTCCTGGGTAGATGGTGGCCACAGGAATCTGTGGGTCTGATGACCACGCAGCTAGTGGACATTTGGTCACTAAGATCCCCATGATCGCAGGCCATGAGGGAGCCGGCATTGTGGAGAGCATTGGAGAAGGAGTTACTACAGTGAAACCAGGTACAAAATTCACACTTGGAGAATGTACCTTTGTTCAGGACCCCAAGATCATCCAGCCTGCATGATGAAACAGAAGCAGTAGAGATGAAAGACTGCTGAAGTTTGCAAAGGGGCTAGGACTTGAACAGAGGTTTCTTCCTCTTCTGCCTCCCTGCCTGCCTTAGTGCATTCTTGCACTCAGGGAGTGTCTCCTTCAGCAAGTATTTGTTGAATACCTACTAGATATCAGGTACCAGGTTAGATCCTGGGGATAAAAGAATATCAAAGAAGACCCACTGTCTGACAGCGTTCAAAACCAAGTAACTCATTTTTGTGTTGATGAACACTGTCTTCTCTCAAGTCCAAAAACAACTCCAAATAGGACAAGGGGAAAAAACTTAAGTCTGAGTCCTGGGCCTGTGGAACCTGTTCTGTGCTAATTTTACAGGTTAGGGACCCTGAGGCTCTGAATGAATCTACATGGTCTCCTCTGAGACCAGAAGTGAAACTCAGTCACTGATTTTCTCTCCCAGTATGACCTCCCTTCTTGAACACAGAGTGAATGAAACAGACTACTTGGGAGGAAAGGGGAATCCTAGCATCTAACGTAAACAGTATCTGTTTTATTATATTTAACTATGGTTACAAAGTACTAGTTTATCTTTAATATTTATTGTGTCTTCATTTTATCACTATAAATATATATTATCACTAATATAGATAAATATTTTTAGAGGTAAAGAGTGAACAAGTATAAAATGTTTATGCTGTCATTTCCATATAAAGTTTATTAAATGTTATGGCCCAACCTTTTTTTTTAATGTGCTGCTTTTAGTTATTTTTTGAAGATTTTATTTACTTATTTATTTATTTAGAGGAAGAAGGAGAGAGGAAGAGAGGGAGAGAAACATCAATGTGTGTGGTTGCCTCTTGTGCACCCTCAACAGGTGACCTGGCCTGTTGTGTGTGCCCTGAATGGGGAACAAACCAGTGACTTTTTTGGTTTGCAGGCCAGTGTTCAATCTACTGGCTCATACCAGCCAGGGCTGGCCCAACCATTTTTATGGGCTTTGTGGATGGGTAGAATATACAAATAAAAATAAAAATTATATTTCATTCTAAAAAATTACTTTAGCCAGTAGATTCATCAAATACTTAATTAACCTGTGACAGAAAATATTAAAATCAATGGTCTTTTTTGTTTCAATTCTTCATTTCCTTTAGTTAGAAATAAATTAATAATAAATGACACTCTTAGTTTTTAACCTCCCTCCACCATAGCAGGGAAAATGAATAACTCAGCTAAAAACATTTGAACGTCAGTTCTCATCCTAAAAGAAAGTGCCTAACTCATTATTGACAGTTGAGGTTTTCAAAAGAATTTCTTGAATTCTTTTTTTTTTTTTTTTTTTTGTCCCATTATTATGACCTTTTCTTTTAAAAAACACTAAAAAGCCCTGGCTGGTAGCACAGTGGATAAGGTGCTGGTGTGCAAACCCAAAGGTCGCAGGTTCAATTCCCCAGCCAGGGCACATAACAAGGTTGCAAACCAGGTCTCCAGTCAGGTCTGTGGTTGGAGGCAGGTGAAAAGCAACCATACATTGATGTCTCTCTCCCCCTCTGCCTCTCTCCCTTCCCCTCTTTCTAAAAATAATGAAATAAAATCTTTAAAAAAAAAAAAAAACACTAAACTTTTTAAAATAGGCACTCATTTTATAGTCACTTTGAAAAGCAAAGAAATGGTCATCAAAAGTCTCACTTTTTATTGTATCCCAAATTATTATAAAATACTGACTATCCCCAACATCCAGTGAAACTACTGCAGCCTCTCACAACTAAAATTTATGTATACTTACAGTGAGAATATTTAAGGTTTGATTATCAAGGGTTAAATCAGATCTGTATAAAATCACAAACAGAAAAAGCATGGAATAAAGTAAGCATTAATGCAGTAGAACTGTTTTAAAATCCATGTTGTTTCCCACATTTGCTTTTCCTCTTTGGTGATCTTCAGGCACATAAAAAATACAAACCAATTTCAATGCTGCCAGGCAATAACCAATGACATTATGGTGACTGGATCCTATTTCTTAGAGCCTATTCAAAGACAACTACCTATAATACATACCCTTTAGCTTTAGAGTCTTGTTCCATTTATTCCTGGATAGAGATGTAATAAGAATTTGCTTTATCCCCTGGCAGGTGATAAAGTCATCCCACTCTTCGTTCCCCAGTGTGGAAAATGCAATGCTTGTGAACACCCGAAAAGCAACTACTGCTTGAAAGGCAGGTAAGTTTCCAATATTATTCTTATGCAACCAAGGAATTTACACATTGATTATGCTCCTGTCTCATACTCTTGTGTATCTTTGTGTTGCACTGGCCAGTACAAGCAAACTTCAGGGGACCCTGCAGGATGGTACCAGCAGGTTCACCTGCAGAGGGAAGCCCATCTACCACTTCCTTGGCACCAGCACCTTCTCCCAGTACACGGTGGTGGACGAAAACACAGTGGCCAAGATTGATGCAGCCTCACCACTAGAGAAAGTCTGTCTCATTGGCTGTGCATTCACTACTGGTTATGGGTCTGCAGTCAAAGTTGCCAAGGTGGGAATGACAATGGATGATAAAACAGTTGCACTTTTATAGTCAGGAACCAAAAGGCAGTTAGTGGTCGCTTCCCTGACCCCTCTGCTACCACTGAGAATAACTCTGACTCACAGCTCGTGGCTACTGAAAGTTAATAAACCAAGGAGTTAATCATTGAGGTTTGGTTAGATCATTTTTGGTTTCCTGGAGAACCTTTTCCGCTTACTTCATTTCCCCAAAAATTGCTTTTGTGTATGTGCAATTTACTGAAAACTGTCCATTGATTTCAGCCACTAGGTTCTCTGCAAGATGGGAGTCATTGGCATTTAGAACTCAGACATTGTCCAGTCCACGGGCTCCTAGCCTGGGCTTCCCATTGGCATCACCTGGGAAACTGGATCCCACCTGCAGAGATTCTGCTGTAATTGGTTATAGGCTGTGACCTAGGCACTGAGAGATTTTAACACTCCCTAAATGGTTCTAATGTCTGGCAATTTTTGAGAACTGCTGATCTAGTTCAAAGCTTTCAGTTTAAACATGAAGCAACTGAAGCCAAAAAGATTTGACAGCAGGTTGGATTGAAGAGTCTGAATACTCCTGGTAATAAATAAGGTTTGGCACTTTATACAGCTTAGGCACTTTCCAACAATCATTACTAATGCATTTTTGCATTTTCTGAAACACAGGTGACCCCAGGCTCCACCTGCGCAGTGTTTGGTCTTGGAGGAGTCGGCCTGTGTGTGGTCATGGGCTGTAAAGCAGCTGGAGCAGCCAGGATCATTGGGGTGGACATCAACAAAGACAAATTTGTGAAGGCGAAGGAAATGGGTGCCACTGAGTGCATCAGCCCACAGGACTTCGAGAAACCCATAGAGGAGGTGCTGAAGGAAATGACCAACGGAGGTGTGGATTTTTCATTTGAAGTCGTTGGTCGGCTTGACACCACAGTATGTACCCAAATCTATGCATTAGACTGAATACTTTTAAAAGTCAACAGATTTTTCCACCAAAACAAGTTTAAGAGCTACATTATCTCTTAGCTATTGATTACTGAGATAACACATGTAAAATACTTGTCACAGTGCCATCTGTCAAATGATAAACTCTTAATAAATGTTAACTCTTATTATACTGTGCTGCTGCCAGGCTTCTGGGGGTTTTCCCAGTGCTCTCTCATTTCCAGTCACTTCACCCACTCCCTGTATGCAACTGACACCCTTCCAACTGTTTCCCTGGTGTTGAATCCCAGAGTGGGTGGATTTGCATATGTTTTAAGACCATGCAGGCCCTTAAAGTGGACTTTCCTGAAAATCCAGCAGTTTCTTCTGCTGCTGCAACACTCACTGGTTTTTATAGCCAGAAGTTATGGGAATTTATCTTCCTGGAGCTGGAAATGTGGTCTGTATGGTCTGGCCTTGGGCAAAGATTACTCACTACCAGGATATCACTCCTGATTTTTATTCACTGCACATGAATGTGGGACTGCCCATGACAGTTCCACCATCACCTCTCTGTGTCACACCGAGTCTCCTTGCATCTCTACCCTGTCTCCACCCCTTCACCCCTCCTATCTGTGTGAATGAATGTGGTTTCTTTAAATCCTTGGTTGTCAGACGTCCATACAGTTCAATTTTCTGACAGTTCTGGGTTATTTTGAGATTTAGTTGTAATTCTTTTTATGGTTGCATAAGAAGGTGAAGTGTGTCTGCCTATGCTTCCATTTTGACCAGAGGTCAAAATATTACTTTCAAATAATTACAAACATTAACTGCCATGAGGAATATTTATATTCCTTACAGTTTCTCACATGGAATTGGATCATTACTTTATTTGAAGACACCAACTGCCTGATAGCCACATGTTCTGAGCTTACCTGGTTTTCCAGATGACATACTCCAAAATCAAAGGACTAATCATTATATATTGCTGGGGGTCCTAAAGTTTTTTCCCACTACAGACATGTTTAAAGCTCCAACTAAAACACGAATACTCTCTTTTGAAGTTCTAGAGTAATAGGTATAGTTAAAGTAAAACTAATATACATTTTGGGGAGGTAAAAACACATTTAAAACATGTTCATTTCTGTCCAATAGGTATGTTCAAGGGTTTTCACCATTATTAATTATCAGAACAATGTATATTAAAACTATAAGG
Organism: Noctilio leporinus; assembly: GCA_004026585.1. NCBI lineage: Eukaryota > Metazoa > Chordata > Mammalia > Chiroptera > Noctilionidae > Noctilio > Noctilio leporinus. Next base: position 22,806 of record PVIW01011615.1, on the reverse strand, counting down.
AAATAACACCTTACCACTCCTGTTAGGATGGCTGCTATCAAAAGGTCAAAGAATGGTATTGGCAAAATTGTGGTGCCCTATTGGAGGGAATGTAAATTGGTTCAACCACTATGAAAAGCAGTATAAAGGGTCCCTTAAAATTAAAAATAGAACTATCATATGATCTAGCAATCCCACTTCTAGCTATATATCAAGATGAAATAAAATCACTACCTTGAGTAGATATCTGCATCCTTATGTTTAGTGAAGCATTATTCATGACAGCCAAGATGTGGAAACAATGTAAATGTCTGTCAACTGATGAATGAATAAAGAGCTTGTGATATGTATATGGTAGAATATTATTCAGCCATAAAAAGGGAAATCCTGCCATTTGCAATAACATATATAAATCAGAGGGACATTATTAAGTACAATAAGCCAGACACAGACAGATAAATACTGTATAATCTCTCTTATATGTGAATTAGTGAAGTTGAAGTCTTAGAACCTTTAGTACAATGGTAGTTGCCAGGGCTAGAGTTGGGATAGGAAATAAGGAAATGTTGGTAAAAGGGTACAAACTTTCAGTTACAAAATTAGCAACTTCTGAAAATCTAATGTGCAACATGGTGATTATAGACAATAATATTGTATTCTATACTTTAAGATTGCTAAAAGAATAGATCTGAAGTGTTCTTACCACACACATACACAAAATGGTAACTGTGTGAGGTAATGGATGTGTTAACTTGATTGTGGTAACCATTTCACATTGCATATAAAGATTAAATCATTACAAATACAACCTAAAAATCACACTACATACCCTAAATATATACAGATTTTATTTGGTAATTATACCTCAACAAAGCTGGAAAAATACAGAAATCAGAAAAAGTATCCATTTTAAAATAGACAGTAGTATAGAGAATGATTAAAAGGGAGACCATCAAGTGGACCAGAGACAAATTGTGATGATGTAATTGACCTTATACCTTGTTCACCATCAAAACACCTAGTTCAAAGTCCTGAATTCAAACATCTATTTAATAAACAAATAAAATATTAACCAACTCATTGATTGCCTATGAGTCCTATGGTGACAAAGCATTACTTGTATTTCAGAAATCAGACTTTATATATAGATATGTTTGTAATGATGGTTGCCTCTTCATTACTTTATAAGAATTAAGTGTGCATAAATTCATTCATCCATTGTCTCATTCTCATTCAAAACATATTTTCTGTGTTTTTCCTAAAGGCCATAGCACTATCCTAGGCATAATGGGTGATGAACATGATAAAGATATCATCTCTTCACTCCATATGTTGATTATTTAACTAAATCAGTATTACATGATACTGTGTGCCATGAGTGAGGACTATCAGAGAATCCACTTTAATTATGCCAAATATTAATTTTATTCCAGTTGGCTGCCTTGTCATGCTGTCATCTTGCATATGGCGTCAGCGTCATGGTAGGATTATGTCCTGCTTCTCAAAAGCTCTCGGTGAATCCCATGTTGCTATTAAATGGACGTACCTGGAAAGGAGCAATTTTTGGTGGTATGTTTTTGGGCTCAAGGGCTAAATTCTTATTAACTTCAGGATTTCTTCCCTTTAGCAAGTGACAAGGCTGGGTTTTTTTGTTTTTGTTTTTTTTTAATTTTTATTGTTGTATTACATCCATCCCCTTTTTTGCTCCCCTCTGTCCCCCTCCCCACCCACCCATTCCCCCCATTATAGGACAATAATGAACAAAACTAACAACAAGCAAAACAGAACCAAATATATGAATACAGTGAATAGGCCTTCAGTGGTCAGGGAGAAAGGGGTTGGGGGAAGGGGGGAGGCAAAGGCAGGGAAGGGGAGCAGCTTAGACAAGAACCTAGTATAAAGGAACCATGGACATGGACAACAGGTGGGATTGACAAGGCTGGGTTTTAAAATTCAACATGATTAAAATAAATTAAAATCTTTTGCATCTATAGCATGGGTGACAAACACAAGGTCCATGGGCCAAATTCAGCCCTCCACCTTGTTTTATCCAGCCCAGCACCTTGTTTCTACCCATCCTGCTTAACTGTTAAGGAGTAGTTATATTTATACAGTCCTAAAATTACATTCAGCCTTTTGAAGGCAACCATGAGGCTGATGTGGTTCCCAGTGAAAATGAGTTTGACACCCCTGAATTATAGGCTCAAAATCAACTAGATGTGGAACCAATGCACAAGTTTGCAAGGCAAGACTTTTCTGGTGTCAGCCTAAACTAGGGTCTTTCATCACCACTTCTTTTTATACGTGTGACTCCACCAGGCACTGGGTATACCCAGTAGGGCCCAGAAAATCCATATAATTCATGTCTGCTCTTATTACCCAAATTTAGACAGTTGCACAATTTGCTCCTTGACTTTGGAAATAATCATCTACACTATAATTTCTCTGTGAGAGATAATAACTAAGGACCCTAATTTATCTAAGCAGATATTTTAACTCAAAATATCCATTATTGAAGCACTTTGTCTTTTATTAACCTCAGCAATAATAGTCTGAGAAGTAGCAATAGTAGTAGAACTTTCATTTTAATCCTGTTGGGAAAGTCTCCCGTCCAATTCTCTTATCCCTAGCTGCATCTAACAATGGAGTCATTTCCTTTTCAGGCTTCAAGAGTAAAGATTCTGTCCCTAAACTTGTGGCTGATTTTATGGCTAAGAAGTTTTCATTGGATGCATTAATAACCCATGTTTTACCTTTTGAAAAAATAAATGAAGGATTTGACCTGCTTCACTCTGGAAAAAGGTAGTTTTTAAGTTTCCTTTTATAGTTGGGGTTTGGTTAACAGAAAAAAAGGGTGAACATATGAGAAAAACATTGAAATACCTTCATTTTTCAATACTAGCTCAGTCTTTGTATACAGAACATTTAAGCTTATATTGTAAGAAGCTAGGAACAGTTGCTTTGCATTTCCTGTTCTGCTAAAATGAAATCACATATGTTGGTTATAGTAAATCTAAATGATCAAAGCCACTGATATTTATTTACGAAAGAACACTCACCCTTGCAAAGTAAAAAATATAAGAGTCTCACAGTCACGTTCATAACATGGAGTCACTGCAGCCTCTGCCTGGCCACCTGAAAAGGTTGACCATTAACGGCTGTAAATTTAAATTATATATGGGAGCAGGTAGAGCTACATTGAGCTTATTTCCTATATAGATATCACCATTATTTCTTCTTTGTGGATAAATATTTTATTTTGTTTAAAATTTATTATTTCTTTATTATTATATCTTTATTATATATTTTTTCCATTACCATTTAGTCCCCTTACTCCCCCTTCCTCCAGCAATCACCACACTGTCGTCCATGTGCATGAATCTTTTTCCTTTTTGTTCAATCCCTTCACCCCATACCTACCTGCACCACTAGCTGTCATCTGCTTTCCATCTGTGAGTCCACAATTATTTCTTTTAAAATAAACTTCATTTATTTTCTCAATTTACAAAGAATTGTTCACAAATAAAACAGGTTGAAAAGGAGAGTGCTGTTTCGTTGGTTTTTTTTTGTTTTTTTTCATCAACGTATGGTGGCCTTTCACCTGCCTCCAGCTACAGACCTGGCTGGAGACCTGGCATGCAACCTGATTATGTGCCCTGGGTGGGAGTCGAACCAGTGACCTTTGGGTTCACAGGCCAGCACTTTATCCACTGCGCCACCAACCAGGGCAAGAGTGCTGTTTTAAATGTTTGTCCTGGATGTTCTTCAAAGTTTAGCAAGACAAAGCAATTTTATTTCATACCCCTAATATTTAACTTTACAACCACCTGAAAAGAAGTATTTTGTCATTTGTATAATAGATGAGGCACAACTAGTAATAGGCAGTTATACTAACTTCCTTCTTCTAGTTCCATACCCCATGTTTTTTCTGCTTCTTCATATTCCTTCTCATGAAGTTTTCAAGTTTAAATTGAAAGTTTAATTATTTCTTAATCACCCACACATATAACATATTATACTAGACATGTAGTCTGAAAACTTGTATTGAAGAAGGAAAGAAACTAGCATCACAGAGCATCAGATTATATCCTTTCTCGAAAGCAATTTGGTAATTTATATTGAGGGGAAAAAAACCCAAGATGCTTTGTACCAATAATTTTACTTCTGGGAATCTATTCTATAGATATAATCAGATATGCAAACACATCTATTTAAGCATATCTATAATGTCAAAAATTGAAACTACTCTAAAGATCCAGCATTATGGAGATGGTTTCAAATTCCAACATGTACTAGAAATCAATAAAGCCATTTAAACAATGATTTCATAAATTGGGAAGTTCTCATAATATAAGTGCAGATTATAAAATAGAGAATATAAACTTATATATACAATATGATCCAAGTTCTCAACAAACACAATAAAAAATGTACATATGCCTGGATAAAAAGTTTATCAAAATTCAATAAAATATTAATACTGATTATCTCTGGTTGCAAGATAACAGGTTACTGTTATTTTATTTACATTGTCCTTTAGTTTCTGAATTATTTACATGGTTTTCTTATATATAATTTTTAAAGGCATGAAGACCTTCTTTTCCTAAAAGCATTTATACATCAGAAGGTGGTTTATCAAAAGAACATGAGTTCAAGTGTAAATGTTATGATTCTGATCTTCCCAAGAATGAAGTGTCTCTAAATACAAATCAACTTTTTCTACTTTCAAGGCTTCTTCAGCACTGCTTTATTAGAGCTCTATTAAACCTTCAACATGGTTGTAATTATTAGATCATTGCTTCTTTCAAGCAAGTTACCTGCCATCTTCTAATTTGTGCAATTTTGTAGTTGGATTTAAATCCCAGCACTTCACACTAGACATGTGACCTAGAGCAAGTTACAAATCTCTGTAAGCCGCAGTATTTGTAATCATTAAAGTAGAAATAACATTGGAACTTGCCTCATAGCATTGTTAAATTGAATTTAAATAACATGCACAATAAGCATCTATTGTATATGTAACAAATAGCAAGAACTTATTACCCATTGTTGTTTTGAACTGATTATTATGCCAGACATGTGGGCTCTCAAAAAATGATTTTTTGAGAATTCTTATACATCATAAAGCCTAAATGACAGTCATGTTCAGGGTGTTACATTTGAATTTAAGGCTGGAGAAAACACAAGACAAAGCCTGGAAAAGGTGAACAGCTGCTCTCTGACTTTAATGTGTAGGGATGCTACAGGAGTGGCAGGAAACACAGACAGCTGTTCACTGACTCACATCTAACGCTCCTTAGACTTCCACATGGAAGGGTGTGAATCACTTAAATAATAAAACAATTAACATCTTTGATTTTCCTTTTTTCTTTCAGTATCCGCACCATCCTGACATTTTGAGACCACACAAATGCTTCTCTTGTAGCAGTCTTCTGTCTCCTTCACCATTTGACACATCAGCCGAACACCATCAATAATTCTGTTTTTCGGAGATACTGTCAATAAATCAATCACACATGGGAACTTTTCCAAAGACATCGAAATTGATGTGAAATCATTTTTCAGAAAAATGTTTTAAAATCTAAGTGAAACCTAGATGAACCATCAGTTGAGCAACTGAGTCTAATAAACATTCCTTCTTAATTACGCCACTCATGTTGAATTGTGTAATTTTTCCCATTGAGGAAAAGTATTTCTTTTGACTTCTTGCACTTTTTTGTATCTTAGCCACCCTTAGTCACTGAAGTCCAGTGGAAGAAGTCCTCATTATATTTGCCCCTAACACACACATGATGGGCTTTTGTGCTTAAAGGCTTGTACTTCTGCCTCTACTTTCATTGTCTGTATTTTCCTTTTTATGAAATGTACCAACACCCTAAGGTGAAAACAAAGTGTGAGAAAAAATATTCTCATGTTCTTAAGTGAAAAAAGGTCGAGGATGTCTAAATGCAGGGGTTTCTTAGGGAAATGTTGCACACACATTTTTTTTTTTTTATTTCTATCTTTTGTAATTGTTTTAGCTTTTTAAAAAAGATTTTATTTATTATTTTTCAGAGAGAGGGAAAGGGAAAGAGGAAGAGAGAGAAACATCAATGTATGGTTGCCTTTCACCTGCCTCCAGCTACAGATCTGGCTGGAGACCTGGTCTGCAACCTGGTTATGTGCCCTGGCTGGGAATCGAACCAATGATCTTGGGGTTCTCAGGCCAGCGCCTTATCTACTGTGCCACCAGCCAGGGCTTAGATGATTCAGGAAAGTATGTTTATTGCCTTTATACTCTTGGCACTGAATATGTAATTATGCTTTTAAATTAAAAGTTTCATACTACCTACCTATGGTAAATGTGAGGTTTAGATATTAAATGTGAAAACTGAACTATTCCTGGAAACATATTTAAAAATATGTAATTTTTACTCATGAAAGTGCTTTATTGGTTAAACCTTCTTAAATATTACAATTAACTGAAATGAGTCATAGGTAATTAAAAAGAAGTAATAGTGTGACTTAAAATGTAGGGATGAAGCAGATGTAGACACAGCATATAAAATGTTAACTAAGAAATGGCACAAACATCTGAAGCAATATGTTTTCTAAGTAAATATGCATATGTATATATTTTTGCAAAAATTATTTTCAATCTAGAACTTTTTTATTAACTACCATTCTTAAATCAAGACTATAACCCTGGAATTAGTTTACTTTTTTTAAAATATATGAAAGCCTGTGGTACATTTGTTAACACTTTCCCAGGGTCAGGGGAAGATTTGCATTTTGAGCTTTATCTCTAAATGTGTAATGAAAAGTTCATTCCTATAAGGAGTTTTAGCTGTCTCCAAAAGTGTATTTCTTTCTGTGTCTATAATTTGTTAATGTGGAAAAGATTCTAGATTCAGAGCAAGTAATCTCCCACTTGTGACCTCCTGTAAATTACTCAACCTCTCTGAGCCTATTTTGTCCTTTAATTTAAAAGATTACTCTAATACCCATTACAGCTTCAGGGTGATTAGATGGGATAATACTTTGTCAACTATAAAGTGTTATGTAAATATAGGGAATAGTATAAATGCTTTGTAAGAGACTGAAGGAGACATTGAGGGTCTAGGTGGCTTCAGAATATCCCTATGAGAATATCATGGAACACTATGGGTCCATGCTGCTGGTGCTCCAATGTTTTTATATTGTTCATGATGATGTGAGACCCAGGGGAAAATGGAGATGGTTCTAAATACCCAATGACAATAGTGAGCATAAAATTCTGCTCGTTTCACAAAGCCCTACATCCAGCTTCATCTCTCCTTCCTCCCAAGTTGTAGGGAGCAAGTGGAGAGCAGAGTCAGGGGGAGATTTGCATTTTGAGCTTTCTCTCTAAAGGTGTAATGGACTTCGCCAGTGCTCTCACTAAGTGGCACCATTCTCCTCCATGGAGTATATACAAGGAGGTTGAGGGTGGGTGTTTCCTCACCCAACACAGGCTATCTATACATAGACTTTGACATTGAGAGGGAAGGATGCAGGTGAACTCAATATATAAAAATTGAAGCATAGAGCAGTTGGTATCCTGATAGACCCGTAATGGTGCACATGGTCAGGGTGTCCTACTGGCCTCCAGCAATGAAAATTCTAACTCTGGAATCAAGAATTTCCATATATTCTGGGTTTTAAAATATATATAACTATAAATGTACATGGCTTGCACTCACTTTTAGCCAGCTGCAAAAAGCTTGGTCAAAGTAAAGAAAATTTTCAGTTTGAAGAAAAAGAACTTTATGTTGACAGTTTAACCAATTGCTCTGATGCAATTACTTAGCTCCTCCAGAAATGGTAAATAAATAAAAAGCAGTAATTTAATTGAACTCTGAATTAACCTTTTATTGCTTTACAAACCACACAAGCTACTCTGAGATCAGAAAGTCATTTTAACAGAATCATTAGAAAATTACTCAGAACTTAAAGAGTGAGAGCGAATCTGTATTTAATAATTCCATTCTGAGAGACCTGCCTACCTAATTCTGTTAGCAAATAATTATTGCACAAATAACCTCAATACATATTCTCTGAAAATTCTAAAGTAACAATTTTATTGAAGTACATTAAATTCTATTTGTCAAATACCTAGCAATTGTTATGAAATGGACCATTGCATAAAAAGAGAAACCAATATTAGTGGGATGAAAATAAAAGTAGAATGAGGGCACTATAGTAGAGGCCAAACACTATTCATATGAGATTAATGGTCAGATAAGTGAACCTGGTTACTCATTTCATTCACTTGGGACCCAGGGTCTGGAAGACCACCTGCACAGTCCTATCACAATCATCAAGAGAACACAGAAGTTGCTTAATTATTCACAAAACTAATTCATGGGAAAAGATAACTACAGAGAGAAAACATCTGGTTTCCTTGTCCTAGCTTGGTCTTTGAAGTGTAGGTGTGTCAACAAAGAAGTTAATAGATTTATTATGAGGAAAAGCAAGTTTAGAGAGTTTGCCAGATAATACTTATCTATGTTGTTTATACACAACCATTCACCCAAAAACCAATCATTTGTTTTTGGAGATATCTAATTGCCTTAAGGGATCATCACTATAGTTTTGAAACAAAAAGAATTTTAGTTCATTCTAAATCTAAATATTAAATATCTTCCAGCTGATTTCATATTTCAGAGTGGGTGAAAGAAAGAGATGGGGAAATAACTGGGTGACAATCTTTCTTTTGAACTTGAATTCAAGCCTCATAGGCCAGAAATGAAAGAAAAGCTGGAGCAAAGTGAAGTACATAAATCCCCTCATGAATGGAAGGAAATACTAAGGCATTTGTTTTATCTTTCCAAAATCTTCAGAGCTGTTCGTGACTCTTTCTCTCCTTGGTGACATTCAAAGACAGGACATTGAAAAATATACCAATTGACTTTTCAGAGTGAAGAAGATCTGAAGCTCTCTGAGCTCTTTTTCTCCATCTCCATAATAATTCTAAAGAAAAAGAAAGGAGTGAAGAAAGAAGGGGACAGGAAAACAATGATATCTAAAACTAATGCCTAAAGGAAAAATAGTTAATGTTTGACCTGAATTTTGAGTTCCATGATTACATTGATTGTTACCAAGGAACAAATAGTTACACCTAAAGTTAAAGGATGAAGGAGAGTTTGGAAGAAGGAAAACTGGGAACAGCTTTGCAGACAGAGGGCTCATGAAAGAGCAGAATGTATTTAGGAAAGTATAAGCATTTAGTATTGCTGACCTGAAATTTTCTCGATGGGAAATGCCTGGGCCGGGTAACTGTGATTCTTTAATTTCTCAAAGGAGCTTTAGATTTTAATCTTCTGGTTAATGGGAGCTCTATTAAATTTTTCTGAGCTGATTGGTAATATGATCAGATTAACATGTTAGAAGCTTATCCTTGCAGCCCTGGGAGGAGGCATTAGAGGTGAGCACAGGAACAGAGTGAAAAAGGTTTAGCTCTGTATAGTCAAGGGAGACTCTTAGTGATAGGCTTTGGCTCCTTTCCTAAAGAAAAGAGCCGTTGAAGTTTTGGCAAATGTGTCAATCTGGAAAATTAATGTAATAGTAGCAGGAAGACTATGTTGAGGCTGGACGAGGGGACCAACTAGAAGAGCATTTCAGTGGGACATGAAGGAGAGAGACAGATGAGAAAAGGATTGTAAGAGATGGATGTGAGAAACACCATGAAAGAAGGCTCATAGAAATTGAAGCCTGTTGTGAGGGAGACAAATCAAAGATGACAACAAATCTGGAGGTCAGGAGAGAGATGAAAAGGAAGAATCTTAATAACATAAAATAAGCATTAAAAGGGAAAGAAATGGCCATGTCTTAGGAACATGGATTTTTTTGATGTGACAGGAGGCATTTGAAAGATGTCCAGTAAGAAGTCATGAAATTTGAGGTCCAGGGTGGTACAGGAGCTGAAGTGATCATTTCAGGCAGAGATAAAGTAAAAAGCATGAAAATAAATATGTTTCTGAGAGGAGAGGACTAGTGTTAGGATATGTTTCCATCTTTGGAGTGAAAAAAAGTTCTGTGAAAAGAAGAGAGAAGGAGCTACCGGAGGTGATAGGAAGACAGTGAGGAGGTACTGGGTCAAGAAACCCAGAGGACTGAAGAAAGTCCCCCTTTACCTCTGAAAGTGACAGTTCTACTAAAGAAAAAGAGAGCAGGAGGGGCAAATGACATGAACATTGAAGCTCAGGAGTTGAGCTGTAAGGAAAAAGAGGCACATACAGAAATAGCCTTAAATAGTAGTAGCAACAGGGCTGAAAGGAAATTATTTCTAGGGCGAAACTAAGTATGTCACTGAACAGTAGAGAAGAAATGACTGGAAGTTTTTATAAAGAGGAATAATAGACTGAAGTGCCACAGAAGATGGAGATAGTACCAATGAGAGGAAAAAGCCAAAATATATGAACATAGAAGTTAATAAAGATAATGAGGAAGAAACGTGGTACTACTCTTCCCCAGGATTTATTCATATGGGGACCGGTAAATGTTGAGTTTGCCAACTTAGACATTTGAAATCAGCAGTAAATTGTATTAGTGTGAGCCTTGCTGCCTACCTAGGGTCTACATTACCATTCAATTCTATGATTGTGATTCTCCTCATATCATTCAATATACAGTAATTCTTGTGAATTACTGGCTCAGTGGATTAAGCACCAGCCTGCAAATCAAAGGGTTGCTGGTTGATTTCCATTCAGGGCACATGCTTGGGTTGTGGGCCCTACACTTCTCAAGGGAACCCTCAGTCACTGAAATATCCCTCTGGATTTCCCGCTGTTGCCTGTGGGTGCCCAGCCAGACTCCACACTCCCTACTAGTCACGTTGTGGTGAAGTGGTTTCTTCTGTCTCTCCAACTTGTGAGTAGTTGGCTATTCTGGATGATTTCCCTACAATTTAGTTGTAACTTCAGATTGGTCCTGTGTTGCCTTCACTTACTCTTCTGCCATCTTGGATCTCCCATTAGTAATCTTGAAAAGAAAGGGACTTCTGGCCCTCGTTGTTAATGAAGTCTTTAGGGTCTCCTTGTTACATTTTCAGAACTATAAAAATTGTTGATTTAATACTGTACTTAAAACTCTTTTAATGTATATATCAGAAGTAGAATCAATAATTTTAACATTTAGTCAGTATATGACTTTCTGTATTGTGCTCGTCTCTATTGCATTATAATCTTTTCTATGGGGGGGGTCTTTCTATTTTTATTTTTATTTATTTATTTCTTGCAGGAAGCTTTTATTTTATTTTTTCATCACTATTTATCCCTTTTCTTCCACCTCCACCCATACCCTTCCTCCCACAATAATCTTTTCTATTTGAACCTAATTTTCTTTTTTATGACCTAAATATTTTTATTAATTTATTGTTGTCCTATTACAGTTGTCTCATTTTCCCCCATTGCTCTCCCCTGACCCACCCACACAATCCCATCTTTCATAGTCATCCATGTCCATAAGTCATTTATACTAGTTCCTTGACTAAATCTTCCCCCTATTTCCCCTCTTTTCCTCCTCCCTATCCCCTCTAGTTACTGTCAGTCTCTTCCTTATTTCCATGCCTCTGGCTCTGTTTTGCTCATTTGCTTGTTTTATTCATTAAGTTCCTGTATTAGGTGAGATTATATGGTATTTGCCTTTCTCTGCCTGGTATTGTTTCACTAAGCATTAGTGAATTATTATTAGTGAATTAGAGTATTATTTCACTAACACTCTGCTCCAGTTCCATTCACATGGTCACAAAAGGTAGGAGTTCCTTCTTTCTTTCTGCTGCATAGTATTCCATTCATCCACTGATGGGCACTTAGCCTGTTTCCACTACTTGGCTATTGTAAATAGTGCTGTTGTGAACATAGGGTTGCATAAGTTTCTTTTGAATTTGTGTTTCAGGGTTCTTTAGATATAGTACTAGCAGTGGGATTGCTGGGTCAAAAGGCAGTTCTATTTTCATTTTTTGAGAAAATTTCATACTGTTTTCCACAGTGGCTGCACCAGTCTGCATTTCCAACAACAGTGCACTAGGGTTCCCTTTTCTCCACATCCTCTCCAGCACTTATGCTTTGTTGATTTGTTGATGATTGTCATTCTGACATGTATGAGGTGGTATCTCATTATGGTTTTAAGTTGCATCTCTTTGATGGTTAGTGATGTTGAGCATTCTTTCATATGCTTATAGGTCCTTTATATGCTCTCCTTAGAGAAGTGTCTGTTCAGGCCCTTTGCCCATTTTTTTAATTAGATGGATTGTCTTTCTGGTTTTGAGTCATATAAGTTCTTCGTATGTTTTAGAGATCAAATCCTTGTCTGAAGTATCATGGGCAAATATGTTTCCCCATATGGTTGGTTGCCTTTACATTTTGTTGATGTTTTCTTCAGCTGAGAAGAAAATTTTTAGTTTAATATAGTCTGATTTGTTTATTCTTTCTTTTATTTCCCTTGCTCTAGGAGATGTATCAGTGAAAATGTTACTACACAGAATATCTAAAACTTTACTTCCTATGTTTTCCTCCAGGACTCTCATGATGGTGTGGCTTATGTTTAAGTCTTTTAGCCATCTTGACTTTAGTCAAGTGTATGGTTTAAGTTGGTATAAACCTAATTTTCCATTAAAAATTATTTAGCAAGAAGTAGTCTACTGTCAGTTTCTCCTATGACTTCCTGCAAGTCAAAATCTTATACCAAATGACTCTCTTGTCTTTACTCACATCTCTTTCACATCATTCCCAAAGTTGCCAGAACAACCTCTCCTCCCTGAAGTCTGTTTTCATATTTACTAACTGAATGTGATCCCCTTATAAACATCTGCTTGATTACACATGAATATTTACTCTAAATCTGTGAAAATGTACTTGAAAAATGAATAGTTGTAGGTGCCTAATAACTACTTGAAACATCTCTTCACATGCATATTTAATTTTCTATTGCCCAGTAATAAAGTACCACAAAATTAGAGGCTTGAAAGATCATCCATTAATTATCTCTCAGTTTCTGGAGGTCAGAAGTCTGGCCAGGGCTAAACCAGTTTCTCTGCTTAGGGTCCCTTGGGCTTAAAATCAAGGTGTCAGACTAGCTTCTTTTCTGGAATTTGGGCTCCTCTTTTAAGTTCACATTGCTATTGACTAAGCTCAGTTCCTTGTGGTTAGAGAATTAACTTTTCTGTTCTCTTGCTGGCTATAGGCTGGCATTAATCTGAGTGGCTCACTCCATACCCTGTCATATTTCTGGCCTCCTGATTTCCAATCCCCACCTCCAGTCTTATGTAACACAATCCTGGGAGTGACTAACCCATCACCATTTGCCATATGACTGCTATAACCTAATACAACATAATCAAGGGAGTGACTAGCCAATTATATTTAAAAGTTCCATCTCCACTTAAGTGTAGGAGATCATAGGAGGCATGTACCCCAGGGAGCAGGAATCTGAGAAGTCATCTGAGAATTCTGTCTACCACAACATGACAATAGAACTCAGAACTGAAAACTCTCAATTTCAAGTACTTACAAACTATTAAAGAATGTAATTGACTACAATTCCATTACCATGTCTCTTTCCAAGACTTTTAAGAATATTGGATAAAGGAAATTTTTTAGGGGGCAAATTGACTAAATAGGTCAAATGGTTATTTTTATATATAAATATGTATTCTAGCCCAGATATTATAGGCTAGGTCTGTAATCAAGTATTTCCACAGAAAGAAAGCTGACATAGGCAAATGCCATAGGTTTTAAAATAGGAGTGTGTAGGAGAAACAGAGGAATGGGGCAAAAAGGACACAAAACAAAATGTACATAGTATGTGATGATGTACATATTGCTTTGTTTCTTTGAATTCCCTTGAAAGACATAAATTTAAATAAAGTGGAAGGTCCACTTTAATAACCTCATGAAAATATTTCAAAATAAATTCTTAGCATTAAAAATACTAATTTATATTAAGAAATAAAGTCTAAAAAAAACAATATACAAAGAAAATACTTAACACATGTATTTGACAAATATATTAATATCTTTAATATTTTAGAATTTACTTGTTTTTAAAACAAGCAGCTCAATAGGAAAATGAACAATCATAAAAATTCACAACAGATGAAATTAAAATGTCCAAGAAGTATATGAAATAATGCCAACCCTTGGTAGTGGTCAAGAAACTATAAAAATTTTTAAATGAGATATCATTAGTAACCTGTTAGCTTCTGCTGATAAAATATAAATTATTATAGATTTTCAAAAAGCAATTGGTAATATTTATTATCATTTAAAAGCATATATGTCCTTTCTACCACCAATACCACACTTGGGGATCAACTCTATAAAAATAAAACTAAATGTGTATAATGATATAAAGATACAGCTTTTTGCTGTAGCCTCATTTATAGAAAAAATCTTTAAACAGTCTGAGACCGTAAAAAATGATTAACCCCTATTTTGAATGTTAATTGATATTTAAAAGAACTAATTATATCTCTTACAAGGGATGAATATGCATCACTAAATATAATAAAGCAAAATACAAAATAATGTGCATTATATGATCCAATATTTGTGAAAGACAAAACAAAGCAAAAAATATTCCCACTTATTAGAATATAAGTTTATACAAGCTTGAAGAAAGGAGTGGAACTATATTAAACAGGCTGTTTACTGCAGAAACATGAGACTAAAGAAAATTGGAGAACTGAAGTCCACTGGTTCATTTAGAAACCTGAGATTATCACAGGTAGATATACTACAAGGCTAGAGATAAGAAAATTTTCATAGGCCTTAATAGGATTCTTCCAGAAGAGTAGCAGCTGGGCGTGTACCTTCCAAACTGAGAACTGGAAACTCCTTCTTGGAAAAATTTGGCCAGCCCAAAAAGAAAAGGCCTGGACATAGGGACATTGCAGTTTCCTTAACAATAACACCCACAGTCAAAAAAAATGCCATCCATGTGTTCAAAGAGTCCCACCGAATCACACAACCAAGACATCCGAAATGATTCTAGCTTTCTAATATGTGAGAGAACAAAGAAAATAAGTTGGAAGAAATAATCTGTGAAAAAAACAAAAGTTAAGATTTTCAAAAGAGCCATTATTAATATCCAGAAAGAGACAAGACATTGCATGCATAAAATAAGAACAGGTTGCAATTTTGAAGTAAAGCTCTTTAGAATTAAATATTATCATAGCAGGAATAAAAATCTAACCAAAACATAAAAGGATCAAGAAACTATCCCCCAGTGCATCTTTTCTTGGAAAGCCACCTATTGAAGTTCCCCAAAAATAATAAATTAATTCAAGAGAAAGACATGGGATCTGGAAAGCCAGTGCTCTCACCCTGAGGAGACTGGAAGAACTAGGGTGGGGAAGCAGGAAGGCAGGGGTGCTCAGATGCAGAGCACCTGCCACCGGACCCCTTCCAATGCTGGAGTAAAGACTCTAGTAGGGAATGTGTCTGGGAATCAGAGTTCCATTCCTGGCCCTGGCTGTCATGGCTCAGTTCGTTAGGTGTCCTTGTATGAAGCAAAAGGGTGCCAGTTCAATTTCCTGGTCAGAGCACTTGCCTGGGTTGCAGGCCAGATCCCCAGCTGGGGCACGTGTAAGAGATCAACCAACAGTTGTTTTTCTTTCACATTGATGTTTCTTTCTCTCTTTTTCCCTACCTTCCCCTATCTCTAAATAGATAAATAAAATCTTTTTTTTTCTTAAAGTTGCTGTGTCTCAAGCAACTTAGATTAAATAAAATTGGCATGTTCTGGGAAAATGTGCTATAAAAATCAGAAAGTGACTTTAGTGATGGCAAAGATACTGGTGAAAAATATGCAGCTCTAAAATGGAGATAACAGTGACTCTACCACAGAGTTATGGTGAGGGTTAAGTGTGTTGATAAATGTAAAACACCTAGAATGGTACCTGGAACATAGTCAGAGTGACAAAGAATTAGCCATTATTATTATTACTAGCCAGGTTATTAAACTGTGGAGTTAAGCCTCCTGGAATAATGGCTCTACCATTAGTGGTTTCACCTTGGGAAATTTACACAAACTCTTTAATCCTCAGTGTTTTCCTCTGTAAGATGTTCATGACAATGATACCATCTCATTCATTCATTTAAAGATTGAATTCAATGAGACAACATAGGCAAAGTATCTAGCAAATGAACCACTCCATAAATATTAGGCATTGGTAGTAATAATTTCTGTCTTTGATGGGAAATAATATTTTAAATTTTGAGAAAAAATCTCAAAAGTACTAGTTTTAATAGTATTATTAAAGTACTATTTTTAGCTTTTAAGATATTTTCATTTTCTTACAACCACAGAATTTATATTACATTGTATAACTTAAAAGTATTATGAACATTTGGTGCTTCTACATCATTTCGGTCAAGTGCATCTTCTAAATGATTCAAAACAAGTCAACAAAATGTTTGTGGGACATTCAGAATGTTTGGAGCTTGGCTCTCATATCTTTGTGATTTTGGATTTTGGCTTCTCTTAGTTTATTTTCCAAAGCCCTCTGGAGACTCACAAACCAACTCACTCGTAATGGCCAGGTTCCTGTTCCACAGCCATAGCAACCCTGGTGAGCATTTCAGCTCCTCCAACACAGATGCAGAGCAGAATGACGATTCGTTGGGGTAGGGGAAGGGTGGAGGGGAAGTTGAGGAGATGGAGGAATTGAGCAAAAAGGATAAAGGACTTATAGACATGGACAATAAGTGTGGTAATAGCTGGGAGGAAGAGCATATACAGGGACTAAATGGTAATGGAAAAAATACAATAAAGATTTTCAAAAAATTAAAAAGGTAGGAATTTTTAAAAACTAAAAAATCAGGTGATTGAATCATTGAGTACCTACCTACACTTGCACTAGATTCACTGGTACACATAATACAATAAAATATGACTCCTCATAGATTATCCAGTGCAACCTACTACTTCCATGGATGAGGAAACATTCACCCCTGAGTCTCAGGTTCTTAGGGCCTGTATAGGCTGCATATTTTATAGAGAGTCACACGTATATTAACTTAACTTCAAATAAAAACCTTGAAAAATGTCTATGAGTAGCTACTATGACTTTTTTATTCACTTTTTTATTCTCCAGTGACTAGCCCAAAGTGTGGCATATATTAATTGATACAATAAAAATATTGATAAGGAAATAAATAAGAGAAAAAATGAGACAGACATTGGAGCACTATATGCCCAGCTTTTCTAGATGTTTTTACAAAGGATTAAATTTGAAAGCCTAGCTCACCTTAACAGGAAGCTGAACTACCTATGTATAATTTCCAACTGTGTTGATTTTTTAAATCATTAAAATATGAAAAAAATAGAAGATGTATTTCATCCATCTCAACTCCATTCAGCTGTGAAATCCCCTCACACTGGAGAAGGACTAACTGAAATAGCTGGGGAAGGAAACAAATTACTAGAAGGACCAAGACGCAGTCTTTGAAGAAAAGGCCTTTCCACTTGGCCTTTTGGATATTAAAGTCATGAACTAATGTGCCAGAATCAGGATAAGAAACATAACATGTTTTGACTTCTTCTATTGGGGTTTAGGGAGTAACAGCATGAAAGGGGAAGCAAGAGAGAAGCATGAATCTCTTGATACCCAGAGGATCCCTCTATTTAAGACCATAATGTTTTGGTTATCTGCTTTATCCCATCCCATAGAACATATAACTTTCCTTGGCAAAGAGCTAAAAAATACTTCAGTGATAATGTTAAATTTGATGTGATGTTAAAGAGGTGTTTTTCTGAAAGATGCAATTTTATGACAAGGCATTTTATCTCCAATCATTTAATCACCTCTCAGATTCTATCTTCTGGGATCTGTGGAGCTGATTTGCACATCATGAAAGGGAGAAACAGAACATCTGTTCTTGTGATTTTGAGCCAGGAGGGAGCTAGAATTGTGGAAAGCACTGGAGAAGTGTAACCACTGTGAAACCAGGTGGGTAACTGGACAAGATATGGTACCAGTTCAGTAAATTCCTCTTTCCTAACTCACTCCCTGACATTTCCACAAAACCACCTAAAGATAACCAAACTCATTACATATTGATAAAATTATTTAAATGTAGTTACTCACTAGATATAGGCAAATAGGCAGCCTAAGATTCAAAATCTTTAGCATGTGTGGTTGACTGAAAAAACTCAAAGAAAAAGATTTTTCTTCACTCAGTTCTATAGAAATTGTCTGAGGGGACCCTGTCCTGTGAAGTCCTCTTGTTTTTGGATAAAATGACTCTACCAGCACAAGATCTGCCTGGGGAGAGAAAGAATTGGCAGGTTTCTCTAGGAGAGGAATGCCCTGAACTCTTTCTCCCCTGGACTTTTATTGAGTTTTACACACATAGGGATATACAGCATACACATATAGCTTATCCGTCAATGTCAAGCAGTGCTGATTACAGAGAATAGACACTATCTACATAATAATAATTCAAAAAGCACAGAGGCCCACTTCAGGTCGGGTCTGCTAGATAAGATGATGCCAAGTGGGTACAAAAAATAGGGTGCATAATTTCAACCTAAACATCAGGTGTGCGTTCATCTAAAACTAGTCAAAGCAGAGCAAGCTTCAAAGGATATAATACATTCCTCAAGGCCTAATTCCCCCAGGCACCTGTTGGTGCCAGTACAGATTATGACAGCCTCCTACATTCCCAGTTTTCCCATCAAGCCTTCCAGGCCTGTCCCAGGCCTTGCTTGTACAGGGTCACAGTCTCCTATACCTCATAAAGCGGTCCCTGATGATTGTCTCTAACCATCTCAAATTAAACCAAAAGCTGAAAATACATACAACATATTGGGATATGATTAGATTAAAAGTATCTATGCTTCAGAATTCTTTCTACACATACTCATACATGTGATAATCCTTCAAACTGTCTGAAGGAGGTATCATCTATAATCAAACTTCCTTCAGAATTTGTAGTTACTTCTTCCACACTGGATACAATTCACATTCCAAACACTTTGTGTAAGGTTTACAATATCACATTTTTCCAACAACAAACATATGTCATAGATATTTTATACCTACTTTATGTATAAGAAAATAGAATTTTTGGCAAATTATTGTGTTCAGTTGATTTAGCTACTTAATGGCAGAAACACAGGTTATCTTACTTCAAGTTCTAGGCTCCTAATATATTTCATAAGCAGTAATTCTAGCCTTAACATTACAGTATTAATTCATTCTTTCAACAAATATTTATTCAGAACCTACTGGGTTCTATGCTTCTGGCATAGAACACAAATTGAAATGGACAAGCCTCATACCACAAATATTAGTGTCATTCTAAGACCTAGTTCTCTATTACCTTTGAAACTCAATATTATTAGGGACAAGTCCTCAATTTTTATTTTGTATTTTAAAGGTCCATTTTTATTAAAAATGAGTTGTTTCCATTCTAACATGATAATTAACATCAAGAAATAATAATGATTATTAAAATAAATTGATAACATCTATAATAAATAATTTCCTATCAATATACATATTGTTATTGTACTCCATGCCTCTGCCCAAGTTGCTAATCACTTTCTTTGTTCTTTCCTTAGGAAAGAAAGTCTTCATTTTCCCTCATCCAGCGTGCAGAGAATGTTGCTCCTGCTTGCACCCCAAAGGCAACCTATGTGTGAAGGAACAGGTAGTTTCAATTTCTTTGACCTCCTTTAACCCAACTCATTTTCATTGGTACAGGTATTTCCTGGGAGCTAAAATATTTTATTTCTCTCTATATCAAATAGCATTCTTTCTCCAACTGGATTAATGTTAGATGGAACCAGCAGATTTGCCTGCAGTAGAAAGAAGATTCATCATTTTTATAGCACTAGCACCTTCACTGAATACACTGTTGTGCATGAAATTACAGTGGGAAAAAACTGATGATGCTGCTCCAATGGATAAAGTCTGTATTAAAAGCTATGAGGTGCCTACAGGCTTTGGAGCTGTGTTTAACTCTGAAAAAGGTAAGAATGTACTTTCATGCTGGGAACCATGCAGAGAGCTTCCTCCATCAGAGATAAACCAAAGTGGCCTTTTTTCTTTACTATTAACATAGGAGTATCAGCTTGAATGACTAATAGAAGTATATCTTTTGAGTTTGAAGGTCAACCCTAGCTTAACTTGGTGTCATCTTCAGACTTGAAGGAATTGGCTCAGCCATGGTCATGGGCTGCAAAGCCTCTGGTGCTCCCTAGATCACTGGGGTTGACATTAGTGAGGAGAAATTTGCCCAGGCAACAGTTCTGGGAGTCACTGATCATCTCAACCCTCAGAACCTCAAGAAGCCTGTTCAGCAGGTGACAGTAGAAATGACAGGCATTGGTGTTGACTTTGCCTGTGAGGCTATCAGACTCATTGATACAACGGTATGTGATCTTGGGCACAGTGAGGGCAAGCTGCCTGCCAACATGTGGGTATACATTAAATTAACTTTATGAAGACATGAAGTTACTATTATTTTAACTAGTATTTTTGAGCAAATCTTATGAGCCTCATACTATGCCGAGATATTTACATACTTTATCCCATTTAGTTTTCGTATCACTTTATGAATTAAGTACTGATCTCCATTTTAAAGATTCAACAACTTAATTATGATTATGACACTGGTTTTTCTTTTTTTCAGTGCTAGTCATCCTTGGTTTCATTGGAGAAATTTATTTCCATTTTCTAACACTACTCATGTTATCTGCCATGTCTCCTTCTTTACCCAATAAATGCAAACACACTGAGGAAAATCATCCTTATTGAAACTCTCATTCTGGATACAAAAACTTGTGATGGTTTTTCCTTTCATTTCCATGCTGACAAGTTTCTAAGTTATCAAAATCCTGAATACCATACCAATCACCTAATACCTGGGTATTTTAGTACAAATTTTTCTGTTAAGAAATATAAAATATCTGATAAAGAATACCAGCTATCTTTTCTGCATTTTTTAACCATATCTCAATAGCCTTAAATATAATATTACATGCCATATATAAAAAACATAATAGTGTAGAAATAGAACTTATTAGGAATGTAAAGACCTGGATTCTGGGTTCAGTTTTGCCAATGTCTAGATGTGAATCAGTGTTTTAAAATCGGATTTGATTTCATCAGACATGGTAAGATGACAGTCACAGAGACAATTGCCTTGAAAGAAGAGTTTATTATTCATAGTTCCTAAGAGGAGGGGGCATGCCACCCCATGCGGGCCCCATGGGGAAGCACCAGGGCCAGTCGGGGGCATAAAGAGCTAGTGAAAGCATAAGCCAGACTTATTGTGGTTTTCATGAGAAGGAACAAGCAAGGTGGGTTTCAAAGCTAAGAGAGTTCCAACAAGTTCTAGGCTATAAGGATAGTCCTAGTTATCAGGTAATTGTCCTTGGGTTGATTTAGAGCATAGGAATAGTGTCCCAAACTGTTGGATCCTGATTTTAAAAAAAAGGTGGATGGGAAATACAGACTCAAGATTGGTTGGTTTGCAGATCAAAGGTGCACTAACAAAAGCAAGGTATCTACTATCTCTAGAAATTAGCAAACCCTGGGAGGGGCAGTCTGTCCCCAACTCTGCAAGGCCCCCCAAAATATAAAAGCACCATAAAATATAGGAAATGAAAAAACATAAATATAATTGAAGAAAAATATTTAACATCTCTAAACTTCAGTCCCCTCAAAGTTATAAAAATGGGGAAAATAATGCCTGAGTCTGACTTATTCAGGGTGATCAAATAGTAAATGAGATCTAGACAGGCTGCCATCAGCATCTTTTACAACTACTCTATTAAACTCCCCAAAACACTACTAAAGAAGTAGGTTACAGCAGAAAGAAAGAAGGAACTCCTACCCTTTGCAACAACATGGATGGAATTGGAGAGTATTATGCTTAGTGAAATAAGCCAGTCAGTGAAGGACAAATACCATGATCTCATCCATTAGAGGACAATAATGAACAAAACTAACAACAAGCAAAACAGAACCAAATATATGAATACAGTGAATAGGCCTTCAGTGGTCAGAGGAAAGGGGGTTGGGGGGAGGGGGGAGGAAGAGGCAAGGAAGGGGAGCAGTTTAGACAAGAACCTAGTATAAAGGAACCATGGACATGGACAATAGGTGGGATTGACTTTGAGGGGAATGGGTGGGTGGGGAGTGGGACAAAGGGGAGCAAAAGGGGGATGGATGTAATACAACAACAATAAAATTTTTAAAAAAAGAAGTAGGGACATTTATTTCTGAGGTTGAAATGTTGTTTTTGAAGAAGATAAATCTAGAGCCTCAGGTGGAGAGAGAATGAGGTAACTAAAGTCAAAGCTGCTTAAAAGTGAGCTGTTATAAGAAATCATTAATGCCCTGAAAGCCAAAGAGCCTGTGGTCTACTGGGCTATGACTTGTGACAGCACTGGATCACTCCAGCAGCCCATTATAGCCCTGACCCTGCTCTCCTGCATGCTGGCTAGCCTAGTGCTCCGGAGTGATAGTGGAATTCTGCGATGGAATAAATTATCTTACTTTTGATAATTAGGGAAGCATTTAGGAGCTAAACGGTGTACTATCTCCCATGAACACTTTTGCCAATTTTTTTTTTTTCTCTTCTTTTTTTTTTTTTTTTTTGATAGGTACTCATTTCATTTTTTTTTTTATTGTTGTTGTATTACATCCATCCCCTTTTTGCTCCCCTCTGTCCCCCCACCCACCCACCCATTCCCCCCAAAGTCAATCCCACCTGTTGTCCATGTCCATGGTTCCTTTATACTAGGTTCTTGTCTAAGCTGCTCCCCATCTTTGCCTCTACCTCTCCCTCCCCCCTACCCCGTTCCCCTGACCAC
>PVIW01011614.1:18058-36633 GCA_004026585.1 Noctilio leporinus | reverse complement strand
CAGAAATATGTTTACTGATACTTCACCAAGGGCAAAGGAAATCAAAGAACGAATCAACAAATGGGACTATATCAAATTGAAAAGTTTCTGTTCAGCTAAAGAAAATATCAGCAAAATTCAAAGGGAACCAACTGTATGGGAAAACGTAATTGCCAATGATACCTCAGACAAGGGTCTGATCTCCAAAATATATAAAGAACTAATGCAACTCAACACCAGAGAGACAGACAGCCCAATTAAAAAATGGGCAAAGTAGCTGAACAGACAACTCACTAAGGAAGATATACAAAGGGCCCAGAGGCATATGAAAGAATGCTCAACATCACTAGTCATCAGAGAGATGCAAATTAAAATCACAATAAGGTACCATCTCACACCTGTCAGAATGGCAATCATCAGCAAATCAACAAACAAGTGTTGGTGAGGATACGGGGCAAAGGGAACCCTCATACACTGTTGGTGGGAATGTAGGCTGGTGCAGCCACTGTGGAAAACAGTATGGGGTTTCCTTAAAAAATGAAAAATGGAACTGCCTTTTGATCCAGCAATTCCACTACTTGGACTATACCCAAAGAATCCTGAAACACCAACTCATAAGAACCTATGTACACCTGTGTTCATAGCAGCACTATTTACAATAGCCAAGTGATGGAAACAGCCTCAGTGCCCATCAGTGGATGATTGGATCAAAAAACTTTGGTACATTTACTCAATGGAATTCTTTATAGCAGAAAGAAAGAAGGAACTCCTAACCTTTGCAACAACATGGATGGAACTGGAGAGTATTATGCTTATTGAAATAAGCCAGTCAGTGAAGGACAAATATCATATGATCTCACCCATTACGGGATAATAATGAATAAAACTAATAATAAGCAAAACAGAACCAAATATATGAATACAGTGAATAGGCCTTTAGTGGTCAGGGGGAAAGGGTTTGGGGGGAGCGGGGAGGCAGAGGTAGGAAGGGGAGCAGCTTAGACAATAACCTAGTATAAAGGAACCATGGAAATGGACAACAGGTGTGATTGACTTTGCGGGAAATGGGTGGGTGGGGATGGGTTCAAAGGGGAACAAAATGGGGATGAATGTAGTACAACAACAAAAAAATTAAAAAAAAAAAGAAGGATCCGACCCTGCCCATATTTGAAATCTTCCAAGTTTACTATGGCTGACTGGAGACTCCAGAATAAATCCATGTTAACCATGGCTTCCAAGAGAGTGTTTCATTATGTGCCTCCATGGTGGAATCTAGTTCTTCATTTCATCAATTCCTAGGATCTGGACTTAAAGAAAAACCAAAAGAAAAGTACCAGAGAGAGTATGGACTTGGTTAAAAATGATGCTTATTTTTGGGTTAGGGAGTTTATGGTTAGAGTTTTGTTTTGAATTTGTATAAAAGAACACACCTTTCCAGAATATTCTAGGCACAAACCACCATGGTCTACCACACAGGGGCAGCAAGACATCTTTTTTTTTATTAATTTAATTTAGTTTTTATTAACCAATGTTACCTCAATAAAAGTAGTAACAAAACATAACACATGTTATTTATTGACTCCTATAGAATTGCATCATTTATTGTTTCAGCTTTGATTCTGTTATCTTCATGTGGTTCTATGTTTTAGTTCTAATATAATCAGAAATTCATTTTCTAATTGTAGAAAGAAAAATACAAATTCTCTAAAAATTTATATTGTTATTTTATTTTTAAAAATAATTCGCATCTTGAGTTTGATGTCAGCCTCTGATTCCACAGGTTTTATCAGCTTTCTTCTTATTACCAATTTTATATCACAGAGTAATATGACGATGAAGATACCAGATAATAGAGAAAGTTAAACTAAATTTCTCAACTGTTCATAGAAATTAGGGTAAAAATGCATGAATAAAAATATGATATTTATGCTTTGGTAGTTTAGTGACTCTTTCACTCCTATTAGTGCTGGTAAATATTAAAGAATAAATGTTTTAAGCCCTGGCTGATGGCACAGTGGATACGGCACCATCCAGTGAACCCAAAGGTCACTGGTTGGATTCCCCAGGCAGGACACATAACTAGGTTGCAAGCTGGGTCTCCAGCCAGAACCATAGCGGGGCAGGCGAGAGGCAACAACACATTGATGTCTGCCTCTGTCTCTCGGTCTCTCTCCCTACTCCTCACTCTAAAAATAATAAATAAAATATTTAAAAAAGAATAAATGTTTTATTGAACAGCTTAAAAATATTTCAAAATATTTCAACATATTTTGATATACATTTTCTTTTCTGTAAAATAAGGCTAAATAGATATTGATTTTCCAGAGGCTAGAGGATCAAAATGTTTTTTAAACTGTAACATCCTTACACAATTATTTACTTCTCTTCCTTCATCAAATTCCTGCTTATGCTCTGAAGTGTGTTCATGGTCTGTTTCTGCTCTCAGTCACTCATATCAGCCTTAGTTCTAATCCTCTTTCACCATCTTCCAATTTATTTATTTTTCTTTTTTTAAAGATTTTATTTATTATTTTTTAGAGAGAGGGGAAGGGAAAGAGGCAGAGGGAGAGAGACATCAATGTATGGTTGCCTTTCATCTGCCTCCAGCTACGGACCTGGCTGGAGACCCTATGTCTTTTGATTGGTGCATTTAACCCATTTACCTTTGTACCTGTGTTTCTGTCTGTCTCTCTGTTTCTTCATCTTCTTAAGGCAGACCTTTTAGCATCTCTTGCAATGCTGGTTTGGTGGAGATGTGTTCTTTTAGACTTCTCTTGCCCGATAATCTCCTTATTTCACCTTCCATTTTGAATGACAGCCTTTCTGGGTAGAGTGTTTTTGGTTGCAGGCCTTTGTTTTTCATTGCTTGAAATATTTTTTTGCCATTGCCTTCTGGCCTGTTGTGTTTCTTTTGAGAAATCAGCTGATAATCTTATGGGAGCCCCCTTGTATGTTGTTAGTTGTTTATCTCTTGCTACTTTTAGGATTTTCTCCTTGTCTTTGAAATTTGCCATTTTCATGATGATGTGTCTTGGAGTGGGCCTGTTTGGGTTCATCTTCCTTGGGACTTTCTGTGCTTCCTGAGTTTGCATGACATTTTCTCCCCTCAGGTTAGGGAAGTTTTCTGTCATTACTTTTTCAAACAGGTTTTCTATCCCTTGCTCCTCCTCTTCTCCTTCTGGTATCCCTATGATACAGATGTTGTTAGGTTTCATGTTGTCCTGCAGCTCTCTTAAAACCTCTTCATTCTTGTTCAGTCTTTTTTCATTTTGTTCCACTGCCTGGGAATTTTTTTCTACATTGACCTCCAGCTTACTGATCTGATTCTCTGCTTTCTTTAGCCTGCTTTTGATTCCTTCTACTGTGTTCTTCAATTCAGAAATTGTATTCTTCATTTCCTCCTGGCTCTTATTGATGGTTTCTATGTCCTTGTTAATGCTGGTGTACTTCTCAGTAAATTCCTTGTAGCTTTCCTGGAGTTCTTTGTAGTTCTTCATATTTTCCTTGGAGTTGTTTTTAGTTTTCTTTGAGCTGGCTGAGCTCATTGAGCTTCTCTACCATCATTATTTAAAATTCCATGTCTGAAAGTGTGCTTGCCCTTATTTCATTTTGCACTCTTCCTGGAGATTCCTCCTTTCCATTTGTTGAGGGTTTGTTTCTTTGTTTCTCCATATTAGGTGACCCTTGTTTGTTTCTCCTTTTTGGATTGGTCTGCTTTGACTTACTGTCTTAGTGGTGTGACCTTCGGTGATGTAGAGGTGCACCTCTTTAATTCCTGGATCTGTGCTCGGTGATGTCAGCTGGTGTCCCAGTCTGGGCCTAGTCAGCCAGTTGGAGACTACCAGAGATTCACTGTCTTTGTCTCCTTTAGTTGTTAATCCAATCAGTCTGTGATCAGCAGTCAGTTTTAGGCACCTTGGTCATGTTGTGATGAATCGACAATTGGTGTTCTGTTGGTTAGACTGGCTGATTCCTCCCCAATTAAGCTGTAATTCCAGTTTGGTGTTCGGAGATTGGTGTAGCTCTACTTACTCCTCCACTATCTTGGTTCTCTCTCTTTTTTCTTATCATTAGACCTACAATTGAGGCCAAGACAGATGAGTCTCTGTGAGGTGAGATCTTCTAATTTACTCAGTGACAGATCACTCTTCAGAAATCTTAACTTTATGTGGGGCCTCACATCAGCCCCCAAGCTGATATCCTAGTGTGCTGTCCTCAGGATGCTGTTAAAATTCAGGCTCAAAGCTAGCACGAATTATGAGATGACCCCAGGGCAAGTGATTTCTCTAGCACTAGCTTAAGAATTACTTTTGCATTCAGTACTCAAACTCTTCTTTGAATTGCTAATTTAACTGGATTTACAGATTTCAAGAAATCTATATTATTCAGCATTTTTTAGTGTTCTGTACTAATGTCATTGTGCATATCTAGGACATATAGCTGGAAATGGAATCCCCACAGGGATGTCCACAGGTTTGAATGAAGACTCATAAAGTTCTAGAAGATGTATCTTCATTAATACTGCTTTGAATTGCAAAGTACCTTACAATGAGAAATACATGTCTTACATTACTCTTTACCCTCACTTTATCTATGGATTTTACAATTTGATTTGTATAGAGCTCTTCATTGTCTACTAGGTGAAAATCAAATACATGTTTACAATTTCCAGATGAGTATTTATAGGTATGAGTAACTGTATGTATCTATGTATCTATGTGGTGGTGGTTTTAATACTGTTAAGGCCCCTAATTAAATTATACATAGGTTGTGTGTGTGAGTGTATAATTATTTGAAGTAATTTGCTATTTTGGGGATTACTTATTTCTAGTCATGAGATATTTTCAGAGCTTGTCTGGAGGGGTCAGTCCTTCTTAACCTCTGAATGTTTGCACCTGCTGTTCATTTGCTTAAAATGTTTTCTCTTTTAATATTCACATGTTTTACTCTTTCACCTTCATTTTGCTAAAATATCACCATCCTACTGAGACCTTTCTTTAATCATTGTTTTAAAATTGCAATAATTTTCCCAAACCTTTACCCTGCTTTAACTTTCTTATAGTGTGTATCAGTATCCAACATACGTATGTACTGTGTTGCACCTTTATCTCATTTATGTTCTGACTTACCTACTAGAATATAAGTTTCATGAAGCTGAGGTCTGCCCGGAACATTGCTTAGCAAATAATAGGTGCTCAATAAACATTTGTTGTATGAATTGAATGAAAGACTGTGATAGTACTTCATTTCTTTGAAGATACAGAACCTAGGACTGCCTGTAAGTCTACATTGTGATGCTTCAGCTCAAAGGTAGGCATTCTCTACTTTAAAGATCACATCAGCAATCTTAAATATAAATTGATTTTCACAGCCACAGGTTTTAATTTCAGCCTTCTCTAATTATATTTTTCATTTTATTTTGATGCTCAATGGTTTCTTCTGTCCATATTGCACATACATTTCTTTTTTTTTTGTTTCCCCAAATTACTGAACTACTTGGGGACTTAGTAGTTCTTTATTTTACTCTCGAAGGACTATAGAAGTAAATAATCAAGTTTTTCAGCAGGTTGACTCACTGTGGTAATTAGTTACATGGTGCCACCTTGGAGATGAAGTCTGAATGAGAGAACCTCACAAAAGCCAGGGAAGTAGTAGATAGTAGATGTCAGCAGCTCCTCTACTTTAGGGATGAAACACAAACTCAGGCATGAGAAACTTTGTCACTATGTCACAGGAAAGTCTATTTCCTTCCAGGACTCTGTCACAGTAATTAAATAGGTTTCACCCAAAAGAGATTTATTGCTTTTATAGCTTGGATCCCAGAGAATGGTTCCTCCAGGCTTGGGTTTGTTTAGATTAAATTCAAAGGATGCTGCTGGGGCTTTGCTTCACTCAGTAGTGTTCATCATTGATTGACTTTGTTCTGCATCGAGGTCCATGGAGCATAGTAGGCAAGATGACCACCAGTAGCTTTAGACTCTAATCCTGTCTTAGAACTGAGAGAGAGAGAGAGATAGATAGATAGAGAGAGAGAGAGAGAGAGAGAGAGAGAGAGAGAGAGAGAGAGAAAGAGAGAGAGATCATACAGAAATTCAAAAAGAGATGAAGAGATGAGTAGATGAGTAGGTGAGCTATTGGTCACCTTTTACATATTTCCACTTCTATGGCCAAAGGAAGTCAGAACACTGGTATGGAAAGCTTCACTATGACATCATGGAATGGGGTAGGTGGTTCTCTCAAGGACATGATGTTGGGGATAAAAGCAATATACTCACAACATTTCTAAAATGGAGCTAACACCTACCTTATAGAGTTGTTGGTAGGATTAAGTAATGTAACATAAGTTTTGGCATTGAATACATTTCATTATTTGAGCTGTATTCTGTCTAGAATCCCATATTACTATTATGGTATCTAAACTCACTATTCATTGTTAGTGGGAAGAAATAGTGGGAACAAGTGATAACTTTCAGCTTCAGAATTTTGAGCATTATCATTACCTATTCTTTAATGATTTAAAATGCTCTTCCATGAGTTATCATTTAAAATCTAACCAGAAACTCAGGAGCTAAACAAGACTAGCATCTTCACTTTACAAAGAAAGAATCTTAGGTTTAGAGAAATGAAGTGCCTTGCCCAATGTTCCATAGTTTATATATAGCAAACCCAGTACTCAGGATGAGTTTTTCTGACTCTAAATCTTGTGTTCTTTCTAAGATATTATGTCATTTTGCACTTAACTTGCATAAAGCATTAAATTTTCCATAGAATCAGGGTTCTAATAAGACATTTGAAATTGAACAATATTTCATCTAAAAATCAAATAACTCATAGGAAACATTTTATGCAGTGTGAGAAGATATGCCATTATAAAGAATTTTGATTTTTGGCACTGGGGGTGATATAAGCTAATCCAAAAATGGCCATGGAAGGTAAAGAAGATATAATTTTTCTTTCCCTCAGTTTTACTGATCTGAAGAAGAGATTCTAAATGAAGACCAAACACTCTAGAATTTAGTCTTTTACAAAGTCATACTTTACAACTATTAGTCCTTTTGAGGCTGTGAGCTTGGAAAGCGGTCAGAAAACCACTTTTTTCATGATTTGACAAGGATGCCTTTGTGTTGTTTAGGAACATGGTTTCCTCAACGTAGTCAGTAGTTTCCAGACTTGGACTTTTATACACATGATTGGGCCCTTCCCTGGAATCAGGGGTCACTGAATCCTAATTGGTGAGTTGCTTTCAAGGATTCTTTTAATTCTAAATCTATGGTTCTCTATATAGTCACTATTAACTTTTTTAAAAATTAAATTAAATTTTTATTTTTAATTTAATTTTATTGTTGTTTTATTACATCCATCCCATTTTTACTCCCCTCTGTCCCTTTCCCCACCCACCCACACCTCACCAAAGTCAATCCTACATGTTGCCCATATCCATGGTTCTTTCATAATAGTTCCTTGACTAAACTGCTCTGTTTCTTTTCCTTCTCCTCCACCCATCACCCTGCTCTCTGCCCAATGAAGGTCTATTCATTGTATTCATGTATCTGGTTCTATTTTGTTTGTTGTTTGTTTTGTTCATTATTGCCCTGTAATGGGTGAGATCATATGGTATTTGTCTTTCACTGACTGGATTATTTCATTAAGCATAATACTCTCCAGTTCCATTCATGTTGTTGCAAAGGTTAGGAGCTCCTTCTTTCTTTCTGCTGTATAGTATTCCATTGTGTAAAGGTACCAAAGTTTTTTGATCCCTTCATCCACTGATGGGCACTTAGGATGCTTCCAGCACTTGGCTACTATAAATAGTGCTGCTATGAACATAGGTGTACATAGGTTCTTCTGAATTGGTGTTTCAAGGTTCTCCAGGTATAGTCTTAATAGTGGAATTGCTGGATCAAAAGGCAGTTCCATTTTTAGTTTTTTAAGGAAACTCCATACTGTTTTCCATAGTGGATGCACCAACCTGCATTCCCACCAACAGTGCATGAGGGTTCCCATTGCTCCACATCTTCGCCAAAACTTATTGTTTGTTGATTTGTTGATGATTGCCATTTTGACAGGTGTGAGGTAGTATCTTATTGTGGTTTTAATTTGTATCTCTCTGATGACTAGTGATGTTGAGCATTGTTTCATATGCTTCTGGGCCCTTTGTATATCTTCCTCAGGGAGTTGTCTATTCAGACCCTTTGCCCATTTTATAATTGGGCTGTCTGTCTCCCTGGTGTTGAGTCTCATAAGTTCTTTATATATTTTGAATATCAAACCCTTATCTGAGGTATTACTGGCAAATATGCTTTCCCATACAGTTGGTTCCCCTTGACTTTTGTTGATGTTTTCTTTAGCTGAACAGAAACTTTTTAGTTTGATATAGTCCCATTTGTTTATTCTTTGATTTCCCTTGCCCTTGGAAAAGTATCAGTAAACATATTTGCGCATGGGATATCTAAAATTTTACTGCCTATATTTTCCTCTAGGACCTTTATGGTGGCACTGTTTATGTTTAAGTCCTTTATCCATCTTGAGCTTATTCTGGTGTATGGTGTAAGTTGATGGTCTAGTTTTATCTTTTTGCATGTTGCTTTCCAGTTCTCCCAACTCCACTTGTTGAAGAGACTGCTTTTACTCCATTTGATGTTCCTTCCCCCTTTGTCGAATATTAGTTGACCATAGAGTCCTGGGTTTACTTCTGGGCTCTCTATTCTATTTCACTGATCTATATGTCTATTCTTATGCCAGTACCAGACTGAATTGATGACAGTAGCCTTGTAGTATAGTTTGATGTCCGGTATTGTGATTCCTCCTACCTTGTTCTTCTTTCTCAAGATTTATGTGGCTATTGGGGGGCATTTTTTGGCTCCCTGGAAGTTTTTTAAGTAGTTTTTCTATTTCTGTGAAGTATGTCATTGGTACTTTAATTGGGATTGAATTGAATCTATAGATTGCTTTGGGTAGTATAGACATTATAATGATGTTAATTCTTCCCTTCCATGAACATGGAATATGCTTCCATTTATTTGTATCTTCCTTAATTTCTTTCTTCAGTGTTCTGTAGTGTTCTAAGTACAGATCTTTTACCTCGTTGGTTAAGTTGATTCCTAAGTACTTTATTTTACTTGTTGCTATGGTAAATAAGATTTGTTTTCTAGCTTCTATCTCTGATGTTTCATTATTGGTTATACAAAAATGATTTTGATTTCTGGATATTGACTTTATATCCAATTATTTTTGCTAAATTTGCTTTTTAGGTCAAGTAAGATTTTGGTGGAGCCTATCGGGTTTTGTATGTACATTATCATATCATTTGCATATAATGACAATTTGACTTCCTCCTTTCCAATTTGGATACCCTTGATTCCTCTTTTTTCTCTGATAGCTATGGCTAGAACTTCCAAAATGATGTTGAACAAAAGTGGAAAAAGTGGGAAGCCTTGTCTCATTCCTAATCTTAGGGGGAAAGTTTTAGTTTTTGCTTGTTGAGTATGATGT
The DNA here is from genome assembly GCA_004026585.1 of Noctilio leporinus. Taxonomy (NCBI): domain Eukaryota; kingdom Metazoa; phylum Chordata; class Mammalia; order Chiroptera; family Noctilionidae; genus Noctilio; species Noctilio leporinus. The sequence continues at coordinate 27,162 of PVIW01011614.1, read as the reverse complement.
TGGCTTTAGGTTTCTCATATATGGCCTTTTTGATGTTGAGGTGTGGTCCCTCTATTCCCATTTTGCTGAGGGTTTTTATTATAAATGATTGCTGTACTTTATCAAATGCTTTTTCAGCATCTATTGATATGATCATATAGGTTTTGTCTTTCAAAAGTGGTGTATTACATTTATTGATTTACAAATGTTGTATTATCCTTGCATCCCTGGGATGAAACCTACTTGATCATATTGTATGATCTTTGTAATGTACTGCTGAATCTGGTTGGCCGATATTTTGTTGAGTATTTTAGCATCTATGTTCATCAGAGATATTGGCCTGTAGCTTTCTTTCTTAGTTGTGTCTTGCCCTGGTTTTGGGATTAGAATAATATTGGCCTCATAGAAAGAGTTTGGGAGTCTTCCTTCTTCCTGTATTTTCTGGTATAGGTTGAGAAGGATAGGAGTTAGTTCTTCTTTAAATGTTTGAAAATTCACCTGTGTGTTCATCTGGTCCAGGGCTCTGTTGCTTTTGGAGATTTTGGATTACTTCTTCAATTTCACTAGTTGTTATTGGCCTGTTGAAAATTTCTGCCTCTTCTGGATTAAGTTTAGATAGATTATGCATTTCCAGAAATGTGTCCATTTCACCCAAGCTGTCATATTTCTTATCAAATAGTTGTTTATGATAATTTCTTACAATCTTTTGTATTTCTGAATATCAGTTGTAATTTCTCCTCTGTCAGTTTTAATTCTGTTTATTTGGGTCCTTGTCTTTTTTTTTTTTTTTGATGAGTCTGGATAAAGGCTTGTCAATTTTGTTTACTGTTTCAAAGACTCAGCTCCTGGGTTTGTTGATTCTTCACATTGTAGTTTGAGTCTCTAAGTTATTTAATTCTGCTCTGATCTTGATGATTTCCTTCCTTCTACTTGCTCTAGGCTTTGTTTATTGTTGCTCCTCTAGTTCTTGCATCTTTATGTTTAGGTTGTTTGTAAAAGCTTCTTCTGACCTTTTTAGGAAGGCCTGTATTGCTATAATTTTCCCTCTGAGGCCTGCCTTTGCTGTGTCCCATAGGTTTTGGACTGTTGTGGATTCATTGCCATTTGTTTCCAGAAACATTTTGATTTCATGTTTGATCTCATTGTTAACCCCTTCATTACTTGAAAGCATGTTATATAGTCTCCATGAGTTAAGAGTGTTTTGTTTTTTTCCCCTTGAAATTGTTTCTAGTTTCAAGCCATTTTGATCTGAGAAGATGCTTGGTATGATTTCAATTTTCCTATATTTGTGGAGGCTTGTTTTGTGACCTACCATGTGGTCTATTTTAGAGAATGTTCCATGTGCATTCGAAAAGAATGTGTATTTTGCTTCTTTGGGGTAAAAAGCTCTGTATATATCAGTTAGGTTCATTTTCTCTAGAATGTTGTTCAATGCCACAATATCTTTAGTGATTTTTTGTTTGGATGATCTGTTCTTTGTTGATAGTGCAGTACTAAAATCCCCTACTATTGGTGTGTTGCTTGAAGTTCTCCAAGATTTTCCTTATATATTCCAGAGCTCCTAAGTTGGGTGGATATATGTTTACCAGAACTATTTCTTCTTGATGGATTGTTTCCTTGAGTATTATGAAATGTCCTTCTTTATCTTTTTTTATGGCCTTCATCATAAAATCTATTTTGTCTGAAATAAGTATTGCTACTCCAGCCTTTATTTCATGTCCATTTGCTTGATCTATATTTTTCCATCCCTTCATTTTCATTCTGTGTTGATTTTTTGTTTTGAGGTGGGTCTCTTGAAGACAGCATATAGGTGGGTCATGTTTTCTTATTCATTCAGTTACCCTATGTCTTTTGATTGGCACATTTAATCTGTTTACATTTAAGGTTATTTTTGATTGATACTTATTTATTGCCAGTTTCCCACTTTATGCCTGTGTTATTTTTTGGTTCTCTCTGTTTCTTCTTCTTCTTCTTCTTTTTTAAGCAGACCCTTTAGCATTTCTTGCAATGCTGGTTTGCTAGAGATGTATTCTTTTAGTCTTCTTTTGTCTGGCAAAGTCCTTATTTCTCCTTCCATTTTCAATGAGAGCCTTGCTGGGTTGAGTATTCTTGGTTGCAGGCCTTTGTTTCCCATTAATTGAAATACTTTTTGCCATTCCGTTCTGGCTTGAATTGTTTCTGTTCAATATTCATTTGATAGCCTTATTGAAGCCCCCTTATATGTTATTTGCTGTTTCCCCCAATAATACTTTTAGTATTCTCCCTTTGACTTTGAAAATTGTCATTTTAATTATAATTTGCCTTGGAGTTGGTCTGTTTGGGTTGATCTTCATTGGGACTCTCTGTGCTTCCTGAATTTGAGTAATATTTTTAGTCATCATGTTATGGAAATTTTCTATCACTTTTTTGAACAAGTTTTTCATTCCTTGTTTCTCTTCTGGTATTCCTATGATATGGATGTTATTACGTTTCATGTTGTCCTGCAGCTCCCTTAAAACCTCTTCATTTGTGTTCAACCTTTTTTCATTCTCTTGTATTGCCTTGGAATATTTTTCTATTTGTCTTCCAGCTCTCTGATCTAATCCTCTGCTTCTTCTAGCCTGCTATTGTTTCCTTCTGCTCTGTATTCTTCAATTCAGACATTGTATTCTTCATTTCCTCCTGACTCTTACTGATAGTTTCTAAGTCTTTTTTGATGTGGGTGTAGCTCTCAGTAAGTTCCTTGTAAGTTCCCTGGAGTTCTTTGTACTTTTCTTGGAGTTGTTTATAGTTTTCTTTGAGCTGGCTGAGCTCATTGAGCTTCTCTGTTATCATTCTTTTTAATTCCATATCTGATAGGTTATTAGTCTCTGTTTCATTTAGTGATCTTCCTGGGAATTCTTTTCCTTTTGGTGATGGACTAATTCTTTTTTTCCCCATTTTGGGTGTTGGTTTTGGCTTTTTTTTTTTTTCCCTTGGATTAATCTGCTTTTCTTCCCTGCTTTTGTGGAGCACTCTTCTGTGATAGGAAATTTTTGGAGTTCAATGATGCAGTCTCCTAGATTTTCTCCACTTATTGCTCTTGGGGTGGTCTTTATGTCATTAACTTGGGCTGTCTGTATTTTGGATTGGTTGTGTATGTTTCTCATTTCCTTCCAGTTGGTTGATTGAGAGACACTCCTTCTATCTTTTCTCATACACTGTTTTTGAGCTGCTCCTAAAATAGGACCATCAGCCTAGGAAAAATCACCATACCTTCAGAGATATTTTTCTCGTTTAATCCCCCTTTCAATCACCTATGAATATAACTATATACCCATACCCTCCAAGGCAACCCCTGCTTTTAATCACATCCTCAACTGCAACTGTGCCATTCTTCATAGGGGTGTAGATATGATAAGACTGTTGTATGAGAGGAAATATGATTAAGTTGACTAAAGCATAGATAATATTGAAGGATGTTGAAGAGTAGCAAAGACATCAGGGATATGAGAGAGAAAACCAAATGATCTATTCTATAGAAATGAGGAGAGGGAGAAGCAGAAAGCCTCAAGTATGAGTGAACAGTATAAGCCTATATATATAGTTGCCACATCTACCTCCCTGTTCACCCTTAATGAGCCCTGATTGGTCCAGGTGGAGCCAGGACCTGTATGTTTTTAGCAGAAAAAAGGAAAAAGAAAGAAAGGAAGGAAAAAGGAAAGAAAGAAAGAAAGAAAGAAAGAAAGAAAGAAAGAAAGAAAGAAAGAAAAAGAAAGGAAGGAAAGGAAAGAAAGAAAGGAAGAAGAAAGAAAGAAAGAAAGAAAGAAAGAAAGAAAGAAAGAAAGAAAGAAAGAAAGAAAGAAAGAAAGAAAGAAAAAAAAGAAAGGGTTTAGGTGGCTGGAGAGGGGAGGAATACTTAGATTGAGGGCTGGGAATGAGTTGTAGCAGGAGAGTGAGTAGACTTTTAAACAAGAGTAGGAGGAGGGTTTTGGGTATTTAGGTGTATTGAGATAGGGGAGGAGTAAAAATATATGAGTTGGGATACACTATGGTATATACAATATTTACTTAAAATGCACTAATTGTGAGGGTTGGAAGTAAGTTTTGAAAAGGCTATGTTAGGGGTTAATAGTTCATGTAGCTCCCAGTGTAACTGAGGTGCTTGAGATTAGCAGTGATCCATTTCCTGAGTTTGCCTCTTTTTCTTGGTCAGGTCTCTGCAGTCTGCAATTGAGGTGTGTGGTCTTGGAGTGGCAGGGCCCATGGCTGTCACAGTCAGGGCTGATCCTGTGTGTCAGCCCCCAGGTAGGCTGAGCCTCCAGTAGCCTAGCTGGGTTTCTGTGCTGCTGGTGTTTTGGGGCCCTCCCTTCTCTCACTGGTTGTGTGTGAAGACCTGCAGGTACTTCTGTGGTGTCTATGACTGCTCCTCCCCCTGTAGTTCTTGGAGGAGACTCCTGCCTGTGGTAGGCACCTGGCTCCAACATGGGGTGGCCTACAGCCTCGCTGTCTCCTATGATGACTGGCTCTATCCCCGAAGCTTCTGGAGGAGGTAGCCCCTGTCTGCTAACAGCACCTGGCTACCCCAGGGGCTGAGGCTAACCCTCCAAGCAGTCTAGCTTTTTGAGGAGTTTTTCACCACTGCCTCTGTGATGTTTGCCTGACTCTCTAGAGGGACCACAGCGCAGCCTGCCAGCTAATGCTACCCCTCCCTCTCCAGCTACTCGAGGAGACATTTGTTGCCTGCAATGGGTGAGCCAGTTGCACTAGCTCCAAGTTCCTGGATCGCAGTTTCGATATTTTGTGGGAGCCTGTGAACCTGTGTGGGTGTGTGGGGCTGGGCCCTGCCCCTCTCTGGGGCTCTGAGCTGCCCTCTTGGTGGCACAGCTGAAGGACTTCAAGTCTTTGTGGGAGCCTGTGTGCCAGTGTGGGTTTGTGGGGTTGGGATTTCCCCCACGCAGGGGTTTGATCCACCCTGTTCCCAATGGCGCAGTGGCACAGTTTTTGGCCCTCTTGCCACTCTAGCTGGTGCACTTCCCCGGTTCTCTGCTCCTGCTTCCCACAGGTCTCTTCTCTGCCTCTTGCCCAGTGAGCAGCTAGCTTCCTCTCTCTCAGCCTCTGGAGTGAGGCTCTCACACAGTCCATCACTTGAAGGGGTTCAATTCTTCATTCCCTCTGGAGTTTGCACTCACTGTCCACACTTCACTACTCATATTTCTAGTCACCAGGGAGCTTGGAGCTGTCTTCAGTTAGAGACGCCCCTCTAGGCAGAGCCACCACTACCTAGAGCCGACCTCGGAGCGCCAGCCAGTTTGGAACTGTCTCATCTGCTCTCCTGTAGGTCTCTGCGGCCTCTGGTCTGTGTTCCCCTGGGTCCAGATGCTTACTGCTCCAATTCTTAGGGACCTGCAGACATCTCATGCTCCCTATCCTGTCCTCCAGCTGCTCTGGCACTCGACAATGCCATCAGCACTGCTCTCTACTCTTTCATCATCTTTTCTCCCTGGGTCATGTTTTCACATCCACTCAGCTACCCTATGTCTTTTGATTGGTACATTTAATTTGCTTACATTTAAGGTTATTATTGATTGATACTTACTTATTGCCATTTTCCAACTTTGTACCTGTGTTCCTCTCTCTCTCTCTCTCTCTCTCTCTTTATTTTTTATTTTTTAAAGCAGACCCTTTAGCATTTCTCGCAATGCTGGTTTGGTAGAGATGTGTTCTTTTAGTCTTTTTTTGTCTGGGAAACTCACTTCTCCTTCCATTTTGAATGAGAGCCTTTCTGGGTAGAGTATTCTTGGTTGCAGACTTTTGTTTCCCATCACTTGGTATTTTTTTTGCCATTCCCTTCTGGCTTGAATCGTTTCTGTTGAATAATCATTTGATAGCCTTATTGGAGCCCCTTTATATGTTATACGCTGTTTCTCTCTCGATGCTTTTAGGATTCTCTCTTTGTCTTTGAAATTTGCCATTTTAATTATAATGTGTTTTGGAATGGGTCTGTTTCATTCTCATTGGAACCCTCTGTGCTTCCTGAACTTGAGTAACGTTTTCACTCATCATGTTAGGGAAGTTTTCTATCATTACTTTTTTGAACAAGTTTTCCATTCCTTGTTTCTCTTCTCCTTCTGGTATCCCTATGATATGAATACTATTGCATTTCATGTTGTCCTGTAGCTCTCTTAAAACCTGTTCATTCTTGTTCAGCCTTTTTTCATTCTCTTGTACTGTCTTAGAATATTTTTCTATTTGTCTTCCAGCTCTCTGATCCAATCCTCTGCTTCTTCTAGCCTGCTATTGTTTCCTTCTGCTCTGTATTCTTCAATTCAGACATTGTATTCTTCATTTCCTCCTGGTTCTTACTGATAGTTTCTATGTCCTTTTTAATGCTAGTGTAGTTGTTGGTAAGTTCCTTGTAGCTTCCCTGGAGGTTTTCGTAGTTCCCCTGGAGTTATTTGTAGTTTTCTTTGAGCTGGCTGAGCTCATCAAGCTTCTCTATAATCATTATTTTGAATTCCACCTCTGATAGTTTGCTTGCCTCTGTTTCATTTAGTGATCTCTCTGGGAATTCCTTGTTTCCTTTTGGTGATGCACTGTTTTTTTTCCTCTTCATTTTTAGATTTTGTTGTAGTCCATTCAGACCATGATCAGCTGCCAGGCTAAGGAACTGCTACTCTGGAAGAATTGATTTGGTTGTAATGCTATTGGTCTTTTTTCCACTGGGACACCCAGCTGGGGGACTGGAACCCAACCTTCTCAAATGGAGCCCCCAGCCCCATCCATTCTCTTGTTCCCTCCATTGGGGGCCCAACCAGTCCTCTTGCATTTCTGCAATTCCTACCAGTTACAAAGATCATAATAGTGTATATTCTGATAACCAGAGATTTAGCAGGAAATGCTTTATTCTTTCAGCTACTGTTCACTGTATAATAATCACCCCTTACTTTAAGACTTAGTGCTTTATTATATTTTGATATTCTCTGTGTGGGGTTGGTGAGTAGGGGTGGGTGGGTCCAGAACACCATCAAACACTCATCCTTTGCTCCAGGGTTTCTTAAAGTATCTGCCTATAAATCTCAATGTGCAATTGCATTCAGTTTCCATGACAACCTACTTGATGTTCAGTATGTTTGAGCATATTCAGGCCACTTGAAACCAAAAGATATACCTAAAAATGCAATAAATAAAGCAAATGCAAAATGTGTGTTTGAGCAGGATTATTTATTTATTGTTAGGTTTATAGAATACAAGAACAAAAATCAATGGGCAGCAGGCTTTAAGATGTCTGCTGAGGTCTGGTTTCAGTTTTACAAGCCTGGAATGAGGAAGTAGTTTTTCAATATGCAAGATAACTAATAGTTAAATCAATTGCTGCTGGAACAAGAGGAGTGAGCTCTGATTGTTTATGACATGTTGAGCTTGTCAGACCCTTTGCGATGAGTGATTTTCACTAAATCAAAGGCAAAGGCATGGACAGGCTGGGCCTTGCTAGCTGGGGCTTTAGAGATCACAGAAGGCAAGGTCTCTGTTTCTGGCATGAGTTTGATAGTGGTATTCCATAATGAACTTTTTAAGAGGGCATTTGGATGAAGATTGGCTGTGTACACATGTACCTTATGTTATAGTCCCTACAGATACTGAAAGAAAAGCATATTTAGAAAATACCTTTACATCTTGTTATCCCTCCAGCACTTATATTTTTGTAACTAAAATAGAATTTGCTTACGGTAAAATGCACATATGGTAAATGTAGTACAGTAAATTTTTTACAAATGCCTCTACCCATAACATATCACCTCAACTGAGATACAGACCATTCCCATTGTTCTAGAGAATTCACTCATGCACCTTCCCAGTAAATGTCCTCCTTTTAGAAGCATAAATTATTTTTGCCTCTTCTAGAACTTTATATAAATGAAATCATACAGTGTGTATTCTTTAAGCATTATTTCTCTATCTCAGCAAAGGTTTTGAGATTCATCTGAGTGGTTTTGTGCATTAGCAGTGTGACCCATTTTGTTGAATATTTCATTGTATGAATATGCCAAAATTTAATTATTTATTCTTCTAACAAAAACATTTGGGTTGTTTCCAGTTTGGGTCTAACATTATTAAAGTTGCCAGGAGCATTTGTGTGGAAATGTGCCTTTGTTTCTTACTCATCTGCTGGAATTGCCTAGCCACAGCAGTTTTATAGCATAAACATATACCTTTATGTTTAATGTTATAGACACCACTCCAAATGTTTTCCAAAATAATGGTATAATTTGAGCCTGCCAACAGCAGTATTTGAGAGTTACAAAAATATTACATCCTCATCAATATCAGGTGTGTATCTTTCTTTTTAAATTTAGCCACAATAAATGGCTGTCTAGTGGTATCTTTTTTTTTTTTTCTAATTTGTCTTTTTCTGATGACCAGCTTTTGTTGAGCACTCTTTTGGTATATTTATTGGTCATTGTATATTTTCCTTGGTGAGTTGTCTGTTCATGTCTCTTCTCTATTTTTATTGGCTTGTTTGACCTTTATTTAAAAAATTTAATTGTAAGAGTTATTTATAGATTCTGCATAGAGAATTCTTTATCAGACATATGTGTGTTAAATATTTTCTACCAGCTGTGCTTTGTCTATTAATTTTCTTTACAGTTCCTTTTGATGATGTTCTAATACAATTAATCATTTTTTGTGTTTTAATTTTTTCCAATTAATTAATTTAAAAATTTTGTTGTTGACAATTTTTATGTCCTATTTAAGTAATCTTTACTTGCTTCAAGCTTATGAAAACATTCTTGTATGTTGTCTTCTAGAATAGCACTTTTCAATAAAATTTGTAATTGCTACAATAGCCAAGTGCTGGAAACAGCCTAAGTGCCCATCAGTGGACAATTGGATCAAAAAACCTTGGTACATTTACACAATGGAATTCTATATAGCAGAAAGAAAGAAGGAACTTGTACCCTTTGCAATGACATGGATGGAACTGGAGAGTATTATGCTTAGTGAAATAAGCCAGTCAGTGAAGGACAAATATCATATGATCTCACCCATTACAGGACAATAATGAGCAAAACTAACAACAAACAAAACAGAACCAAATATATGAATACAATGAATAGGCCTTCAGTGGTCAGGGGGAAAGGGGTTGGGGGGAGGGGGGAGGCAGA
>PVIW01011614.1:0-17958 GCA_004026585.1 Noctilio leporinus | reverse complement strand
TTTAAATTTAATTATGCATGGTTTCATGTGGCTAGTGGCTATTGTATTAGACAACATAGGACTAAAAACTTTACATAGTTTTAACACTAATGTTGATATCTACAATCCATCTGGATTTGTTTATCCAGTTATTATACTACAATAACTTGCATTATCAAAAACAATAGACTATCTATATAATAGATTTTTTCTGGACCTCTATTCTGTTCCAATAATTTATTTTTCTATCTTTATATTCAAAACATCAATGCTTTGCTAACTGTAAGTTTATATCGATGTCTTAGAATATAGTAGTATAAGTCCATCAAATTTTTAAGGGTATTTTGGATTTTATAGTCCTTTGCAGTTTTATATCAATTTTAGAATCAATTTTTCAATTTCTACAGAAAAGTCCCTCTAGAATTTTTATAGGGGAAGTCTGTATCCATAGATACTTTTTAAAAGAAATTCACAAAACACTTTTTTATAGCCTGTATCTCAATTGCTGGGTTCAACATTTTGTATCATTGAAATAAATAAAATTCTGTAGGTCACAGGCAGGGCTAACCTACAGGGTGTGCACAATAAATTGGCAAAATTTTAGTAAAATAGATATACCACAAAAGTGTTAGATTTTGAAATAAATTTATTCTTAAATGTAAATACATAAACATAGTCACTATTTTAAAAATTGTTTAAAACAGTCTCCATTTGCTGTAATAATAGATGATTCAACTTTGGAATCTTGAGCATGTTTTAATTAACTTTTCTTTATTCATGGACATCATTATGTTTTCAAACTTAGCTTTAACAGCCTCTTTATTGGACTGAGGTTGTTTATTAACTTCTCTCTCACAAATGCTTCATACACAATAGTCTAGAGGATTTGCATCTGATGAACTAGGTGGCCAGAATTCAGGAACATTGACACTGAGAAATTCTTGCACCTTTTTGGTGTTATGTGCTGGTGCATCATCTTGTTGGGAGATAAAATTACACCCATTTGCAACTTGCTTCATCCATGGCACAACTACTTCTCTCAAAACATAACACATAAGCAGTTACCTTCAAACCTTGTGTATAAAAATGCAGGGTCATGATATCTCCTTCATTGCTGATAACACCTAACATTATCACTGTAGTGGGATGTCATTTTCATGACAATTAGGACTTCATTAAGATTCTCACAGAGCCGCTTGTTTTGGTCTCACTGAAATTCTTTTAATTAGAAATGAAAATCAGAGGGTTTTTTCTTTGGGATTTTTCAATTTTGTTAGCAGTGTCCTTGCTTTTTCAAAGTGTTTTGTCATAAACTGGTTTCTTCTAAGAACATATGATTTGTAGCAGATATCTTTAGCAAAAACCTTGTGAACCATTGCATCTGCCATTTGCAGTTCTCTTGGCTATGGAGCGCATTGACATTCCTGGACCTTCATTGATGATCTTCTGGATTCTGTGTATAATATCTGGACTTGTGTGATCCTTGCATACCTTATGTGTTTTCCTTGTTGGTGTGGCAACATCAGGATCAGCATCATACACCTTCCTTACGTTGTAAACTGCATGTAAAGAGATGTTATTAGCAGTTTGCCCTGCACACAGTCCAGAAATTATGGTTGCTCTAACATCATATTCCTTCAACATGATGGTTGCTCTTAGAATTTAATACTTTATATCTGAAACAATGATGTTAAATCATAACTTTAGAAACATAGTTTTTCAAAATCAATAAGAAGTACATGAAATAAGGAGATGCAAAGTTATTGCCACTTTATTGTGTGCACCCTGTATTTTATCTGAATCCTCTATTTGCACTTTAACCATATTTTTATTTACCTGTATATAGAGATAATTAATTCTAAATGATCTATTTCTCAGAAGTATAATTTCAAGGGAGGTTTTACATATAAAGTCACTTTTTGAGATGTCTGTAATTTCATTCCATGTTCTTCTTCCATTCCATATAGCAGCATAATTTTATATTGTATTCTTTAGAGACAGTTTGGGCTATAATTCACATTTTTAAGTTTCTCTTCCCTATACCTACATATAACAATATATATTTAACTTTTCCTTTCACAACCAGCTCCTATGAGCTGAGGAAGAGATTGTCTATCCTGTCTCATTCTTACTTGACTCTACTGAACACATACACACATACACACACACACACTCACATACATGCTTGCACACACACACACACACACACACATTTAAATTAGATTTCAGCAACATTCAAAAGTTTTTCTTTTCAGAATACACTGCATACCTGACTAGTGAGGCTCAATTGGGTGGGCATCACCCTGGAAAGTGAGAGGCCACCAGTTAGATTTCTGATTAGGGCCCATACATGGGTTGCAGGTTGGGTCCCCAGTCAGGGTGTATATGAGAGGCAACCAATTAATGTTTTTCTCTCACATCAATGTTTCTCACCCTCTCTTCCCCTCTCTCTAAAAATAAGCAAATAAAATATTTAAAAATACACTGATAAAATACATAGGAAAGCCAAAAAATGGGAAAAACTATTTGCAAAACATATCCAACAAAGACATATATAGGATATGCAAAGAATACTTAACTGCTCATTAATAAGGTGATACATCCCAATAAACTAAATAATTTGATAAATAAAAAAGATTTAAATATTCACTTTAATAAATAACAGTTATAATACTATGGTATACATAATATATGGTACATAAATTCTGTGATATATATTTAAATTTTATGATATATGTAAAATAATCACTTAAAAATTCAACATCTTTATTTTTTTAATATTTTATTTATTTACTTTTAGAAAGAAGGTAAGGGAGGTAAGAAAAAGAGGGAGAGAAACATCAATGTGAAGGAGAAACTTTGATCAATTGCCCCCCATATGCACCATGACTGGGACCAAACCCACAACCCAGGCATGTACCCTGACTAGGAATTGAACTGGTAATCTTTTTGTTTCACAGAATGACACCCAACCAACTGAGCCACACTGGTCAAATCTCAATATCTTTATTCACTAGGGAAATGCAAATTAAAATGAGAAAGAGATAACAGTGCATATTGATTAAAATGTCTAAAATTTAAAAAATAGAAACAGCTTGAACTCTCACAAACTGTTGTTGATAATGTAAAATCATACAAACTATTTGGAAAACAGGTTGGCAGTTTCTTAAAAGGTGAAGGGTACACTTAGCCATTGCATGCCTGTGTATGTACCTACTAGAAATATGTATGCCCATTCATTGACTTTTATATCACTGTTCATAGCAGCTTTATTTATAATTGATAAAAAAATGGAAACAACCTTAATGCTTATCAATATCTGAATAGATAAACATACAGTGGTATGTCTGAATATTTCCCACTAACATGATTTGATGGCCTACATTTTAAAATACAGAAGCTTATATGACTTGATCAAACCAAAGCCAAAGGTGGTAGTTCAAGTTTGGGACATTTCTCCTGCACCCTGTATTTGTGAGGCTGCATTGGCATCTCCCTTTGCCAAAATCTCTAGTCCTTGATCCCATAACAAAGTTGATTACTGCTTACTTTGGACCATTGTTATAGTGCACATTTATTAAATTGAGTTACTGATAATTTTGTAACAAGGATTATATGTTACTTTTCCTTGCTTCCATTTCTCCAACTACAAGAATAGTACATAAATATGTGAACACTTGTAGTAAACATAGTCCAGATTGCCAATCAAAATTGAGGCATAGGTAGACACATTTTTCCTCCTTGTGCAACCATAGAATTATAACCAGATCTCAAAAACAAGTAATAATCAGAACCATCAAAAAGTCAAGCTATACAGAAGTCTGACAACAAAGAATTTAAAGAAGTTACATTCATCCAGACAGGTAGGAGGGGCAGGCAGGTGGTGTGGCTCAGGCAAGCAGTGGTGGTAAACTGTGGAAGAGAAAGTCCCACATTTATGTGTGGTAGATAAAAATCAGGAGGGATACATTGAGAGTGAGCAATCCTAGCCCTAGGCCAGACTACATAACCCAGGTTTCTAGTTCCAGGAAGATAAACTCCAGTTAACTCTGGATGTAAAAACCGGTGTGCACTGTGGCAGCAGAAGAAACTGCCAGATTTTCACTGCTTTCCTCACTGGGTGGCAGAACAAACACCTGGATTTTCACCCCTTAAAGGGCCTACATGGTTTTAGAGCAAACACAGACTCCAAAACAGCAATTGAAAGGGTGCCAATTGCATATATAAAGTGGGTGAAGTGATTGGAAATAGGGCCAGTGGTGGGCAAATTGCCAGAAGCCAAGCAGCTGCATTGTAATCTCTCTTAGCCCCCCACCACAAAAAGCCACAAAACAGTGAAGCAGGTAACCCCATCCTAGCAATTACTTAAGGCTCCACAGCACACAATTTACAGGTGCCTTTGCTACACAGACCACGCTACTAGAACAGGGAATAAAAGCAGCTCTACCTAACACATAGAAACAAACACAGCGGGGCTGCCAAAATGAGGAGGCAAAGAAATATGGCCCAATGAAAGAACAAAACAAAACTCCAGAAAAATAACTAAATGGAGATAACCAACCTATCAGATGCAGTTCAAAATACTCATGATAAGGATGCTCAGAGAACTCGGAGTATGGCAAAAATGTAAAGGAAGAAGTGAAGTTTACACAAAGTGAAACAAAGAAAAATATACAGGGAACCAACAGTGAAGGGAAGGAATCCAGGATTCAAGTGAATGATTTGGAACAAAAATAAGAAATGGACATTCAACCAGAACAGAAGGAAGAAAGAAGAATGCAAAAAACAAGGAGAGGCTTAGGAATCTCTAAGTGGCTGAACTGGGAATTGAACCATCAACCTTTGAGTTCACAGGCTGGCACCTATCCACTGAACCACCAGCCAGAGCCACCAGCTTGTGCTCCATGGTTTATGCTTCCTCAACATACTTCTTGGAAACATGAGCTCTTATTCTTTCCCAAAGGCACAGTGGGAAACTTTATAATTTAACTTCTAACCTAGCTGGACAGACTGTTTTGAAAATCTGATGAAAACTAGGGAGCCCCTCCTTAGGAAAATATTTATCTAGGGACACCCACAAATTTTACACGTAATATCAAGAACTTTGCTCTTCTACAAACCATCATGATAAAAACCTTTTACCATCGCTGGTTCAATTCCCAGTCAGGGCACATAACCCAGTCAGGTTGCAAGCCAGGTCTCTAGTCAGGTCTGTAGCTGAAGGCAGGTGAAAGGCAACCATACATTGATGTTTCTCTCCCTTTCTTCCTCCCTCCCTGCCCTTTTCTCTAAAAATAATGAATAAAATCTTTATTCATAGGGTAATATATCATCTGAAAAATCAAGAAAATTTAGGAAGATTTATTAAAATGTGTATTAGATTCTAATGGCTGATGTAACAAATTACCACACATTTGGTGTTTTAAAACAAAAGAAATTTATTCTTATATCTTTAGAAGCCAGATGTCCAAATCAATACCACTGAACTAAAATCAAGGTGTTGGCAGGGTTGCATGCCCTCTAGAGGTTATAGAGGAGAATCTGTTTCTTGCCTTTTACAGCTTTGGTGGTTATTGTCATTCCTTGGCTGATGGCTGCATCATTATAGTCTCTGGCTCTATGTCACATTGATTCCTCTATTATAAGGATGCTTGTGATTGCATTTAGGGCCCACCTGGATAGTTTCAGGGTAATCACCTGACCCTTAATTTCATCACATCTGCAGACACTTTTCCTTATGAAGTAAAATTTACAGGCTCCAGGGATGTAAAGGATGTCTTTGGCCCTAGTTCAGCTTACTACACAAAGAAACTATTTATAAAATAGGCAAGCCCTAGTAGGAGAACCATACAGGGTAGTGCAGATGCCACTGGCCAGGAGCACAGAATGCCTCCACCATTAAGGGATGAAGAGATAAATGAAGGTGAGGTTACTGGGACCTTAGAGAAGAGAGTCATGGAAAGAAATCTTGAGAGGAAGGAAGTTCCCCCCCTTTTACAGGAGCACCATTAGCCCAATGCAGCTTTGAAAGGAAGGGGCCAGGGGAATACATACCCTGATTCCACTCTCTTCCTTCTCTCCAACCCAATGTCCCATTGTCTGAAGCAAACTGGAAGACACCAGGCACAGGTTTCTGGAGCACAGACAGGTTAAACTGTCATGGAAGACAGCAGGGTAGAGAGAAGGGTGGAGAGAGGATCTGGAGGGAGAAATGGAATACACTCAAAATTCAGTAATTAGGTCACAGAAACATCATTCACAAAAAATTTTCAGGCAATTTCTTTCCTTTGCGAAAGTGTCAGCTTTGAGCATCTTAGCAGTTAAAGAGCCATTTTTCTCTCTAGGTAGCCACTCAATGTACCTGTCACTGCTGCTAAGACAACTTGGAGTTGTGTGAGATCAGGGATTTTGCCTGTTTTATTTATTGATATGTCTCCAGATCTAGCAAAGCTTCTGACACAGTTTATTGTCTATAAATAAATGGGACTGAAAGAGTCAACAAATAACTTCCACATTGCTTCATATCTCTAACTAGGTATTTATTTCTCCTGCCTCTTTAGCCCAACACAGCTGCAGTTCCTCCACAAGACTTTGCTGCTCTACTCTCCAAAGAGATCATTGTTTGGTAATGAAACAATCCCCTCTACACTTTTATTCCCATTTCAGGCCTGATTCTTTCAACCCCATTAGGTGTAACTGGCTAATAAAGGCATATTTAGGTTTTTTCAGAGTATTTGCCCAGATAGAATCAATTCCATTAAATGTAAACTTTGAAGGCAGTAGAAAGAAGGCAGCTTCATGTATAAAGGTTTGTGTGACTGTTGTCTGCCTGGGATTTCTATAAGGAATGAATATGGGAATTGGATTTGTCTTAGAAACCTGGGGAGAAAGATTCCCATGGTACCAGCTCTGTCTGCAGGGACAGTGTTGCAGGAACTCAGGTGGTAGAGTGTGCAGACAGTTGTCTCCTGTCAGTCAGGATGGCGCTTCAGATGGCAGCAGGGAGGGGGTCACTGAGAGGAAGGCTGCATGCCACAGTATCTCTGATTCTGTCACTTCTCTTCAAGTACCTGCAGGATATGAGGTCAACAGCCGCCATCATGCACTTTGGTTTCTGAGGTGCTACAGACTTTTAGAGTCAGAAGATGGGGGTCCCTCTTCAGGAATGCTCACTGCCTTCACCATCAAAATATAGATCATCACAATATCAGAGACTTTGTGATCCATCTTTTTTCTGTTTCCCTGGCTTCCTGTACCAATACCCTGTCCTCCAGCTGTAATATGTTTCTCTAAAGAAGACCAATGTTCTGTGTCACTCTACACTATGTACTTGTGTTACCTCCCCCTTCTGCTTCAGATGGAGTATCTGGTGATTTAGTTAGGATGATGATTTGATTTTCAGAATGTTTGGGCCATCCTATCATTTTTCTCTATCTAAGTTGACCAAAAGTCTTCCATTTTTGTATGTGACCAAGCAACATATTACAAGAGACACATGTGCCCAGGAACACACATCTGAGTTTCACTCAACATTGAAACATATTCCATCCTTGAACATAATCCACATCTCTGTTTTATCACTTCTCTTAAATTTTAACATCATCCAAGACCCTGCCTTACACATGTCCTTTCTCCTGACCCCCACCAAAATCTTCTCCTTAACCTGTTCCTGTGTGAGCAAATGAATTGAGGCAGAAATGAGTGAATTGATTGTCAATTCTAAAATTCTACCTGGAGTGTGACTACTATTGCCAGGGGGCTACTAAGCTGGGCTCATAGATGCAGATTTTGACAACAAATTTTGGAAGGACAAAAGGATAGACAGCATTAAAAGCAATAATTTCTAGATTTAAAAGAATATTTTCTTCCAAACAGGACAAAGTTCAGGAAGGGTCAGGTCAGTAATATATTCCTTAAACTGAAAGGCAGTTCTCATGTTTCAAATCATTGATTTGATTTTTGGCTTCATCCACTCTACTGTTGTTTCTATGTAAATTGTTCTTTATTTTAATTGTATTCTTTGTTTCTGACTGGATATTTCTGATGCTGTGTGGTCCTCACTAAGTTCCTTGAGCATTCTTATGACCACTGTTTTGAACTCTGCATCTGACAGGTGCTTATCTACATTTCGTTTAGTTTTTTTTTCTTTCTTAGAATTTTGATCTGTTCTTTCATTTGGGCTACATTTCATTTTGGTAGCTTCCCTGTATTTGTTTCTATGTATCAGGTAGAGCTGTCAAGACTCTCTGTCTTGGTATTGTGGCCTAATGTACTAGGTGTCCTATAGGTTCCAGTGGCTCAGCCTCTCTTTCACCTATGCTGGGTACCCCAGGTTCACCTTTTGTGGGGGCTGAGTATACCCTCCTCTTGTAGTTGAGCCTTGAGTGCTGTTGGTGAGTCAATAGAAAGGATTCACCCAGGCCATTCAGCTGCAAGTACTGGTTGTGACCACTCACCACAAACTTCTTCCCTCTGTGGAGGACCAGCTGTGGTGGGGGCAGGGTGGTGGTGCTCCAATGTGGTCTGTAGCTGCCCACTGGTTGTGCAGGCTCTGGAGTTTCCTGAGTAGTGCAGGTGAAGGTCAGCCCCAATCTGTGTTTTACCTGGGGCCACCCTTCCTGAGCAATAAAGCAATCTGAGATGGCTAATACTGGTGCTGATCCTGGAGATTCTAAGGTGAAGCCAAGCTATGAATCTAGGCTAGTTGCTGCCAGTGCCAGGCCAGGGTCAGTTAGCAAGAGGCACAGGGTCTAGGGGCTTACTGAGGCTTGCTGTTGATTGTTTGAAAGGATTTAGGAAGTGTTGAAACATGAACCAACACCAACCATTCAAGTGGAAAAGCAGTTGGGTAAGTCTGCAAGTTGGGTGGGATGGAGTCTCTGAGAATCTCCAGGGTGGGGCAGATGTGACACCAGAATGCTGGCTTTGTGACTGGGTGGGAAGAGTTCAGAAAAGGGAGAATGGCCTTTGTCTGCCTTTCTGTCTGGGAGAAAGCTATGCCCAAGCTCTTGCCTTGATGCCAGACACTTCAGTTTCTCCCTGTAGGCCACTGGTGCTGTTACTCCTGTGCTGCAGATCAGTGGGAGTGAATCTGAGTAAGTTTGAATGTGTATTTTTTAAGAAGAACTGCTTGGGACTCCAGAAATTTCTTCTACTGACTCAGTCATCCTTCTGTTTTTGCAGCCAAAAGTTATGGAAACTTATCTTTCTGGCACTGGAACCCTGGGCTGGGGTGCCTTGTGTGGGGCTGGGACTCATTGCTACTCAGATATCCCTCCCAGATTTTTGTTCGCCATAGGTAGATTTGGGACTGGCCTGTTCTGTATCTCCACTCCTCTTACCAGTTTAGACGGATGTGGTTTCTTCAATTTCATAATTGCCAGACTCCCATTCTATATTTTATTTGTAATTTTGATATGGTTGTTGAAGGAGGTGAGTGATGTTTACTTATGTTGTCAGCTTTACTGGAAGTCCAGAGTCTTCATCTGAAGACCTTTTTAGGCATAGATGTCAACAGAAAGGATGAGGGTCACTAGGCATTAGCAAAGTAAGTGTGCGCACTACTGATGTCTTGATTTATGAACAAAATATAAATGCATGTTTTACTTGAAACAAAAGAGAATTTGATTCTCTGAGACATGCTGAGACTTTGTTGTTGGCTTCAAAGTCAGTGAGGACCTAGCACCCATGCCTCTGGGTTCTCTTGCTTGACCTAATTCTCCTTAGGAAGGAATCCAAGAGCACCCTCATGGCGAATTCAACTTTCCATCAATCTTAACTATCACCCATATCTTTTTTCTTTATACTCAATCACGTTATCTTCATACAACTCTCCATAGTAATCCTTAATTCTTTTTTTAATATAAGCCTTTATTTGTAATTTTATGATTTTATTTTATTGTTATTGTATTAAAATTATCCCATTTTATCCCCACACCTCTCCCCTGCTCCACCCTCCCCATTCCCTCTCCCACAGTCAATCCCATATGTTGTCCATGTTGTCCATGATTCATGGGGCATCCATGCTAGTTCCTTGACTAAACTGTTCCTCTTCTTTGCCTCCTTCTCTCCCTCCACCTTATCTTTCCACACTGAAAGACTGTTCCTTATTTCCATGCCTCTGGTTGTGTTTGCTTGTTCATTTGTTTTGTTCATTGGTCTACTGTAATTGGTGAGATCATATGATATTTGTCTTTCATTGCCTGCCTTATTTCACTAAGCATAATTCTCCCCAGTTCCATCCATGTTGTTCCAAAAGGTAGGAGTTTCTTCTTTCTTCTGTATGATATTCCATTGTGTACATCTACCAAAGTTTTTTTATCCATTCATCCACTGATGGGCACTTAGGCTGTTTCTAGCACTTGGCTATTGTAAATAGCACTGCTATCGACATAAGTTCTTCTGAATTGGCCTGTCTGGATTTTTTTGGCATAATCCTAGCAATGAAATCACTGGGTCAAAAGTTTCATTTTTGGTTGTTTGAGGAAATTCCATACTGTTTTCCATAGTGGCTGCACCAGTCTGCATTTCTACCAACAATGCACCAGAGTTCCCTTTTTTCTACATCCACAACAGCTCTTATTTGTTGACTTGTTAATTATGGCCATTCAGACAGGTGTGAGATAATATCTCATTGTGGTTTTAATTTGTATCTCTGATAGCTAGTGATGTTGGGCATTCTTTCATATGCCTTTGGGCCCTTTGTATGTCCTCCTCAAAGAAGTGTCTTTTCAGGTCCTTTGTCCATTTTTTAATTGAGTTTCCCATCTCTCTGGTGTTGAGTCATTTAAGTTCTTCATGTATTTTGGAGAGAAAACCCTTGTCTGTGGTGTCATTGGCAAATATGTTTTCCCATATAGTTGCTTCCCTTTTAATTTTGCTGGTGTTTATTTTAGCTGAGCAGAAGCTTTTCAGTTTTATGTAGTCCCATTTGTTTATTTGTTCCTTTATTTCTTTTGCCCTTGAAGTATTGTTGCATGGGATATCTGAAATTTTACTGCCTGTTTTCCTCTAGGACTTTTATGGTGGCATGACTTATGTTGAAGTTTTTTATCCACCTTGAATTTATCCTGGTGTATGGTGTTAGTTGGTGGTCTAGCTTTATCTTTTTTGTATGTCTCTATCCAGTTCTCCCAACACCACTTGTTTCACTCCATTTTATGCTTCTTCTACCTTTGTCAAATATTAATTGACCCTAGAGTTCTGGGTTGATTTCTGGACCCTCTATTCTGTTCCATTAATCTATATGTCTATTCTTATGCCAGTACCAGATACAGTGGCCTTGTAGTGTAGTTTGGTGTCCAGGATTGTGATTCCTCCTACTTTGTTCTTCTTTCACAGGTGGCTGTGGCTATTTGTGGTCATTTTTGGTTCAATATAAATTTTTGACGTATTTTTTTTATATCTGTACAATGTCATTAGTGTTTTAATAGGTTGCATTGAACCCTAAATTGCTTTGGGTAGTTTGGATATTTTAATGATGTTAATTCTTCCTATCCATGAATGTGGAATATGCTTCCATTTATTTGTATATTCCTTAATTTTTTCCTTTTATGTTCTGTAGTTTTCCAAGTACAGGTCTTTTACCTCCTTGGTATAGCTTATTTCTATGTACTTTATTTTTCTTGTTGCTATAGTAAATTGAATTTGTGCTCTAGCCTCTATCTCTAACATTTCCTTGTTGGTATACAAAAATGCCTTTGACTTCTGAATATTGACTTTATATTCAGCTAGTTTTGTTAAATTTGCCTATTAGATCAAGTAGTTTTTTGGTGGAGTCTATTGAGTTTTCTATGTACACTATCATGTCATCTGCAAATAATGATAGTTTGACTTCTTCCCTTCCAATTTGGATGCCTTTGATTCCTTTTTTTTTTTTTTTTTTTTGGTCTGATCATTATGGCTAGAACTTCTAAAACAATGTTGAATAGACTTGCGGAGAGTGGACAGCCTTGTCTTGTTCCTGATCTTGGGGGGAAAGCTTTTAGTTTTTGCCCATTGAGTATGATATTGGCTGCAGGTTTCTTATATATGGCCTTTATTGTGTTGAAATATGATCCCTCTATTCCATTTTGCTGAGTGTTTTTATCATAAATATGTGCTGTACTGTATCAAATGCTTTTTTGGCATCTATTGATATGATCATATGGTTTTTGTCATTTATTTTTTTATGTGATGTATTAGTTTATTGATTTGCAAATATTATACCATTCTTGCATCCCTTGGATGAATCCTACTACCCTCGTCCTTTCACCTGTTATCATAGGTTTCAATTCTATTTATCTCCAACAACTACAAGGTTACATTCTGCCCTCTCACTACATCCCCACTCCACCCTCTCAAAACCATTTGTCATAGTCAGTAGCTACCTCAAATATTTTTCCTGTTCTTAAAATACCCATATTTGTACCCCATCTGTATTAAATTTACTTGGTAGTGCGGACAAGTTGGATATTAATACATTTCTTTAAACACACATGTAGGTAATTACTGCTTTTGTATTCCAAATATCAAATTTTATCACTCCACTCCCCTACTCTAGCTTGCCTTCCTCTAGCCCTTTTCAGTTTTCATTTTAACTGTAATTTTTTTCCTGTATTAGCTGTGTATATCCTCTCCTCCATATTATTTTCAACCCACCTATGTAAATCTTAGCTCATTAGTTATTGATTATGCAGGGAGAAATACGTTCATCAGTTAGATCCCTACTATTATATATATTATATATATATATATATATAAAAAATTTATACAAAATAATATATATTTATTTATTAATATTAAAATATTTT
The DNA here is from genome assembly GCA_004026585.1 of Noctilio leporinus. Taxonomy (NCBI): domain Eukaryota; kingdom Metazoa; phylum Chordata; class Mammalia; order Chiroptera; family Noctilionidae; genus Noctilio; species Noctilio leporinus. The sequence goes on along the minus strand of PVIW01011614.1, from coordinate 5,188 downwards.
AAATATTTTTTTCTTTTCTCTCTCTCTGTCTCTCTCTCTCTATATATATATATTTAAATGGCAAAATTTAAAGCCAAAGAGAGGTTCTCAAAGACAGAAAGACAAAAACAAATAATAACAAGTACAAGGGAGTACAAGGGAGACCCAATAAGGCTATCAACTGATTTCTCAACAGAAAGACTATAAGCCAGAAGGGAATGGTAAAAATTATTGCAAGCAATGGAAAACAAAGGCCTGCAACCAGGACTACTCTACCCAGAAAGACTCTCATTCAGATTGGAAGGTGAAATAAAAAGTTTTCCAGACAAAAGAAGGCTAAAAGAATACATTGACACCAAACCAGCACTGAAAGACACACTAAATGGGCTGCTTTAAGAAAATGAGACAGGGATCAAAGATGGCAACAGAGTAGAGAGCAGTGCTGATGGCATTCTCAAATACCAGAGCAGCTGGAGGACAGGATAGGGAGCACGAGATGTCTGCAGGTCCCTAAGAATTGGAGCAGTAAGCATCTGGATCAGGGTAGTACACCCCAGAGTCAGCAGAGACCTACAGGAGAGCAGGTGAGATGGTTCCAAACCAGCCGGCAGGTTGAGGTTGGCTCTGGGCAGTGGTGGCTCTATGCAGAGGGGCATCTTTAACTGAAGTCAGCTCCAGGCTCCCTGGAGACTAGAAATCTAAGCAGTGAAGTGTGGACAGTGATTGCAAACTCTGGAGGAATGAGGAATTGAACTGCTGCAGGGGAGGGACTGTTTGAGAGCCTCACTCTGGAGACTGAGAGGAAGCTCCTCACTGGGCCAGAGGCAGAGGAGAAGAGTCCTCTGGGGAGCAGGAGCAGGGGAGTGGGGAAGTACACTAGCTGCAGCAGCAAGAGGGCCAAAAATGGTGCTGTTGGGACACAGGGGAAAAAGCAGTTTGAAGCTCCTGTGAGGGGGTAGGCCCAGCCCCGCCCACCGACACAGGCCCCCAGAATCCCACAGAAACTCCAAACTGCAAGCCAGGAACTTGCAGCTGAGCCATCTGAATTGCCTATTGCAGGCAACAAAGGCTACACTGTGGAAGCTCTGGGGAACGTGCATCAAAGAGACAGCATGAAGGACTCTTTGGAGAGCTGGACTGATTGTAGGGTTGGCCCTTGCCCAGGGGAGCCAGGCACTGTTGGTGGAGCCTGGGCATGGTTGGTGGACAGGGACTGCCTTCTCTGGGAGCTGCAAGGGCAGGGCCAGTCATCACAGGAGCCAGCAAGGTTGCAGGCTGACCTGCAGGGGTGCCAGGTGCCCATTACAGGCAGGAACCTCCTCCAGGGGCTGGAGGGGGAGGAGCAGCTATAGACATCACAGAAGCACCCTGCTGTACTTCAAACAGAAGTAGAAAAGGGAGGGCGTCAGAATACCGGCAGCCCTGAAACCCAGCTAGGCTACCAGAGGCACAGCCTACCTGGCGGTTGACACTCAGAATTAGCCCTGACTGTGACAATCATAGGCCCTGCCACTCCAAGACCACACAGCTAGACTGTAGACTGCAGAGACCTGACCAAGAAAAAGAGGCAGACTCAGGAAATGGAACACTGCTAATCTCAAGCACCTCAGTTACACTAATAGCTAAATGAACTATTAATCCCTAACATATCCTTTTCAAAAGTTACTTCCCAGCCTCACAATTAGTGCATTTTAAGTAAATACTGTTTATACATAATGTATCCAATAAAGCTATCAAATGATTATTCAACAAAAACAACTGAAGCCAGAAGGGAATGGCAAAAAGTATTTCAAGTAATGGGAAACAAAGGCCTGCAACCAAGAATACTCTACCCAGCAAGGGTCTCATTCAAAATGGAAGGTGAAAAAAGGAGTTTCCCAGACAAAAGAAGACTAAAAGAATACATCTCTACCAAACCAGCATGGCAAGAAGTGCTAAAGGGTCTGCTTTTCAAATAAATAAATAAATAAATAAATAAATAAATAAATAAAAAGAAGAAGCAGAGAAAGCCAAAGAGGAATACAGGTACAAAGTGAGAAAATGGCAATGAATAAGTATCAATCAATAATAACCCTAAATGTAAATGGATTAAATGCACCAATCAGAAGACATAGGGTAGCCAAATGGATAAGAAAACATGACCCACATATATGCTGTCTTCAAGAAACCCACTTCTGAACAAAAGATCAACACAGATTGAGAGTGAAGGGATGGAAAAACATACACCAAGTAAATGAACACGAAAAAAAGTCTGGAGTAGCAATACTTACTTCAGACAAAATAGATTTTGCAATGAAGGCCATAAAAAGGGATAAAGAAGGACATTTCATAATACTTAAGGAAACAATCCATCAAGAAGAAATAACTGGTAAACATATATGCACCCAAAGTAGTAGCTCTGGAACACATGAGGAAAATTTTGGAGGGCTTCAAGAAGGATATAGACAGCAATACACTAATAGTAGGGGATTTTAATACCCCACTATCAACAATGGACAGATCTTCCAAACAAAAAATCCCCAAAGATATTGTGGCATTGAACAACACTCTAGAGGAAATAGACCTAACTGATATATACAGAATCTTTTACTCCAAAGAAACAAAATACACATTCTTTTCAAATGCACATGGATAATTCTCTAAGATAGACCACATGGTAGGTTACAAGAGAAGCCTCCACAAATATAGGAAAATTGAAATTATACCAAGCATCTTCTCAGATCACAATGGCTTAAAACTAGAAACCAATCTCAAGGGAAAAAACCAAAAACACTCTACCTCATGGAGACTGAACAAAATGCTTTTAAGTAATGACTGGGATGACAATGAGATCAAAGATGAAATAAAAAAGTTCTTGGAAACAAGTAACAATGACACACAACAGCCCAAATCCTATGGGACACAGCAAGTGCAGTGCTCAGAGGGAAATTTATAGCAATACAGGCCTACCTAAAAAGGCCACAAGAAGTTTCCAAAAATAGTCTAACCATAAAGCTACAAAAGCTAGAGTAGCAACAATGAACAAAGCCCAAAGCAAGTAGAAGGAAGGAAATCATCAAGATCAGAGCAGAACTAAATAACTCAGAGATTCAAACTACAATTAGAAGGATCAACAGGTCCAGGAGCTGGTTCTTTGAAACAATAAACAAAATTGACATGCCTTAATCCAGACTCATCAAGAAAAAGAGAGAGAGGACCCAAATAAACAGAATTAGAAGTGACAGAGGAGAAATCACAACTCATATTTCAGAAATACAAAAGATTGTAAGAAATTACGACAAACAACTATATATGACAATAAATATGACAACCTGGATGAAATAGACACATTTCTGAAAATGTATAATCTACCAAAACTGAACCCAGAAGAAGCAGAAAGCCTGAATAGGCCAATAACAACTAGAGAAATTGAAGAAGTAATCCAAACTCTCTCAAAGCACAAGAGCCCCGGACCAGAGGAATTCACAGGTGAATTTTATCAAATATTTAAAGAAGAACTAACTCCTATTCTTCTCAACCTATACCAATAAATACAGGAAGAGGGAAGACTCCTAAACTCTTTGTATGAGGCCAATATTATTCTAATCCCAATACCAGGTCAAGACACAACGAAAAGAAAGAAAGCTAAAGGCCAATACCTCTGATGAACATAGATGCTAAAATTCTCAACAAAATATTGGCCAACCAGATTCAGTAGTACATTACAAACATCATACACCATGAACAAGTGGGTTTCATCCCAGGGATGCAAGGATGGTACAACATTTGTAAATCAAAAAATGTAATAAACCACATCAACAAATTGAAAGATAAAACCCATATGATCATATCAATAGATGCTGAAAAAGCATTTGATAAAGTACAGCAACATTTCTGATAAAAACCCTCAGCAAAATGGGAATAGAGGGAGCATACCTCAACATCATAAAGGCCATCTATGAGAAACCTCAAGCCAACATCATACTTAATGGGCCAAAACTAAAAGCTTTTCCCCTAGGATCAGGAATGACACAAGGCTGTCCCCTTTCTCCACTTCTGTTCAACATCATCTTGGAAGTTCTAGTCACAGCAATCAGAGAAGATAAAGGAATCAAATGTATACACATTATAAAGGAGGAAGTCAAACTGTCATTATTTGCAGATGATAAGATAGTGTACATACAAAACCTGATAGGCTCCACCAAAAACTTACTTGATGTAATAAGCAAATTTAGCAAAATAGCTGGATATAAAGTCAATATCCAGAAATCAAGAGCATTTTTGTATACCAATAATGAAACTTCAGAAATAGAAGTGAGAAAACAAATCCCATTTACCATAGCAACAAGAAAAATGAAGTACCTAGGAATAAACTTAACTAAGGAGGTAGAAAAACCTGTATTCAGGAAACTACAGAACAATGAAGAAAGAAATCAAGGAAGATACAAATAAACGAAAGCGTAAATCCATGTTAATGGATGGGAAGAATTAACATCATTAAAATGTCCATACTACCCAAAGCAATCTACATATTCAATGCAATCCCAATTAAAATACCAATGACAGACTTCACAGAAATAGAAAAAATACTTCAAAAATTTATATAGAGCCAAAAACACCCATGAATAGCCACATCAATCTTGAGAAAGAAGAACAAGGTAGGAGGAATCACAACACCAGACTTCAAACAATACTACAAGGCTACTGTCATCAAAACTTTCTGGTACTGGCATAAGAATAGACATATAGATCAATAGAACAGAATAGAGAGCCCAGAAATTAATGCAGGACTCTATGGTCAACTAATATTTGGCAAAGGGGGAAGGAACATAAACTGGAGTAAAATCAGTCTCTTCAACAAGTGGTGTTGAGAGAACTGGACAGCAACATGCAAAAAGATAAAGCTAGACCACCAACTTACACCATACACCAGAATCAACTCAAGATGGATAAAGGATTTAAACATAAGCAGTGCCACCATAAATATCCTAGAGAAAAATATAGGCAGTAAACTTTTTAATATCCTACACCAAAATATGTTTACTGATACTTCACCAAGGGCAAAGGAAATCAAAGAACGAATCAACAAATGGGACTATATCAAATTGAAAAGTTTCTGTTCAGCTAAAGAAAATATTAGCAAAATTCAAAGGGAACCAACTGTATGGGAAAACATAATTGCCAATGATACCTCAGACAAGGGTCTGATCTCCAAAATATATAAAGAACT